>JAECUM010001255.1:0-98482 GCA_016617855.1 Megalonaias nervosa
CTTATATTCAATACCTTTTCATCTGTCTTCATTAACATACACCATTTACATTGCCCGTTGATCGGTAAGCTTTATATATTACCGTTACCATCCTATCATTTTACTTTCAACTGTTTGGTTTTATATTGTTGGTTGATATGAAACCTTTTACCACTTTTAAATGATCCTACATATAACCTTTTGTGTGGTGCTAAATAGCCTAACAGTGCTGGTGCGCCATAAAAATACAATCAATCAATCAGTCAATCCAAGTATGATAGATTCCAAGCATTTATGGGATCAAGATTATCATCGGATTAAATATCCCCCACGGGGGTTATTTAGCGATATTGCTGGGCTCAGAATAAGTTGTATATACACTTGCACAGTGCATCTACTTTGGGCCTGTGTACCTGAGGTCTGTTTTCCTTCCTTCATTCTAAGTTTCAGTTAAGTGGGTAAGCTGGTAGGTATGGAACGTCTTTTGTTTTGTTGTTTTCTTCTCAAAAATCTACATATATGAACTATAGGCCAATATCAGTTTGAAGGTATTGATGAGTAATTTTCCCAAACTCTTACCACTGTATTGTTTGTTTTTTATAGTTCTTAAGAGAAAAAGTATTCTTTTAAATTGGGTAGGTAGGGATTTTTTTAAACATTAAAATACATCTGTGATAATGATTAGTATTTATAATATGCCAAGTGCATCAAGTACAGTGCCAAACTGGCTCACTTAGATGCACAAATCAATTTGGGATGTTGGGTGGGTGGGTGGATTTTTGAAAAATATTTTTAAAAAAGTTTTATTATTTTTTTTGTTACTTGGAAGTGGTGAAGTGCTGTGGTTGGCAAAGAAAAATAGGGATGGTGGGCAAACCAGAAACACACATATTTTCTTTTGGGCCTGTTGAAACAATAATGATTTCTGTTTCTGACTGTTTTAAGGTTGTTCTTGTGCTGAATAACAAAAAAGCTGCATTGTTATTTAATTCAGTATTTAGATGGTTAAGAAAAACTTACAGTACAAACTCCCTGATGTAAAAATTGTTGTGGAATAAAACAGTTGTTGAATTGATGAAATCAGTTGTACCCAGTGCAGCTATTTCACTGATAACACTATGAGTTCCAAAAAGGTGATGCTACTCAGATTTTATACCCTTGGTTTTTAAAAGCCACTTTTTCTCATGAAGAAGCTAACTTTGACAATTTTTATCACAACAGTTATTTGATCAGGAGTTAATTCTAAAAGTTAAAGTAGTCTGTACATTGCGTTTATATGCTGAGTATCAATGGTAAATCCATATTTCCAGAATTGGTTAAACTATTTTTATCTTTAAGTCAGCACCCATTTTCATGTATGTAAGAAGCATATACACAGGCACAAATATCTCTTTTGGGAACTTCATCACGTATTATTGTTTTATTCAAAGGATCTAACATGAAACTACCCAAATGAATTTTTAAACTTTGTCTCTGGAGAACAGAATTTGATTGTGATTTTTAAAGTTATAGCCCAGTTTTAACATCCCTACAATTGGCACTTGTTGCCATAATTTTTATTACCCAGCCATCTCCGCACCAACATCGTGAAGCATATTCAGCATTTGATTGTGTTACATGACACTTTAGCAGCTCATCACTCCAAATCATATTTTTTATTTCTTTCTTCCAGTTCAGTTCCATTTTGTGCCATTTTTCAAATAATGGTTTATTCATAAGGTGAAAAGTATTTTTTTTTGCACAGGCACTCATTTCTGTTTTGCTTTTTTGTCCTCCTCACCTCAACTCAAACCATATAAACTATGATTGTTGGTTTAAAAACATTAAAAAAAACATATAATCAGTCAAACCTGTCCTATTGGTCGCCTTTACTCTGCAGTCATCTATTCACAGTGGCCATTCTAATTTTGCCCATGCAAAATTTCCTATTTAAATGTCCTTTATGTAACTGTCACCTGCTTTCTGTGGTCAGTAAGCAGTGTTCCCTACCCAGTGGTTTCTCCTTGCCTTAAGTGGTACTTGACATTTACCTGCAGTGACTGTTCAGTCTAAATATTTTCCTCATGAGGAAGGCATTGTTTAAATAAAGGAATGTCATTTAAATTGATGTGCACAAATTTCTTATTTTACCTGTTCTCCATAATCTTGTCATGTTGACAGTGTAAGTCAAAGGTATCAATATGTCAGCTTGGAAAGCAAGGTAGTTTTTATCATTAGGATAGAGGGCTGAAGTAATTCATATGCAAGATGTTGGGAAAAGTAGCGATCTTGTTATGAAAGAAATAAAAATTGCCTATTGTGCCAATGTGACTGGTTGATCTTGTTATCGTTGTCTATTTCCCTGTGAATTAAAGCTGCCTCAATGTATCCCTTTGGGTCTACAACTGAGGGTGAAAAGAACCCCTTGGGAGTGAAGTGAAAAGTCTCTCCCTTAATTTTTTTCAGTTGAACATAGGAACTTACAGTTTGCATCACATTCTCTCTCTGCCTGAAAATTACAAATCAACAAACATGCACATAATCAAACAAATGCATTATCTAGTTATAGAGTTTATTTTCCTTCTAATTTATAGTTGTACATATACTTTTAAGAGTCTCTTTCATCTTTGTTGAAGCACAATTGTAAACCAACACATTAGATATATAAGCCAAATACAAAAATCTAAAATAAACCATTTTAACTAAACAACAGCAAGTTTACTGCCTGTGTCACTAAATTTGTACTTTCATCAGTTTTGTTTTACTTCTTCCAAGAACACATTTGTGCAAAAGTCATAGAGTTTAATGGTTCACCTTCCTTTAAGTAAGTTGCACTTAAAGTTTTAATAGGTTTTCACTTACTGCAGCAAAGTTACAAACTTACAAATTACATATAATCATTGCAAAAACTACAGTGATCCCCATTGTAACCCAGATAATGCATTTCCTCTGGAAGCTTCGTGATTTCTTTGTTGTGAAAGAATGCCTTGTGCATTAATGGATTTTCCAGATGCCCTGGGGAAAACAGGCAGGTTTTTTAAAATTCTTATATTCTGTCATGAAAGCATTATTCACTTTGCAGTCTTCACGTTCAACAGGGAACATAAACAGGTAATTCCAATGGATGTGCCGTATTCCAGCCAAGGGAATTCTTTCTTCCATTTTTCTTCAGAGTCATGTTCCATAGTTACTTTGCTGTGTTCTGCTTTCCTTTTCTTGGTTAGTGATTCATAGAGGTCATTGTTTTTCTCGGAAGATCATTTTTGTTGTCGGAAAAGCATTGAGATTCATTTGTTTGGATAACAAGTCACTGAGCCTGATGGAAATCACATGAGGGCTCACAAGAGAAACTACTTCATCGTAACAATGCCTATGCTCAAAGCAGACACATTGGCATCCCATGTCTTCTGCATGGGAGATTGAACAAATCTGTGAATCCATTGCATCAGAAATATGCACTGCAACAAAAGTGTGCCTCATTTTTTTCAACATGCACCTCTGATGCACAAATGTGCATAAAGTGGAACACTATCTCTGACAAAATATGTTCGTATTTGAGAAGAGATACGAGTTACATCCCTTTTCATTAGGATCAATGGCCATTCATTATTTAAAACTTATCTGTAAAGGCAGGGCAAGTTTTGTTTCATGGGTCACAAAAAAAAGCAATATATTACTTCTTTTGATTTTCTATTCATCTTTTGGTCTTGGCAAGTTGAGCAACTAGCAAATCCTGATATTTTTAAAATGTGAGCAGCTTGTTCCATGTCTGTCTTATACAAATTGGCCAACCAAAGAGTCAGTTATGTTTTTTACAGTCGTATGTAAGCTGTCAATATTGGAATTAGTGTTTTGTCATATTGCACAATAGGAACTTAGATCTGTTATTATTTTAAGTCAGTGATGATTTAATTTACAGTTTATTGTGTAGAAATTAAATTTGGGACAGAACAACATGCATGAATATTTTATGATTTTAATGAATAGCGTACATAAAACAATTGTTACGCTACTACTACTACTACTGCTACTAGTATTAGTAGTAGTAATAAGAATAAGGAAGCATGGAATTTGTTCAATAACCAATGTTAAAAAATGAACCTGTTTGAAGAGGTTACTTGTGCACAAGGGCCAGTTTTGCCTTTTCCCATGGGTGGCTGCTGTTGTCAGGTTTGACTGTGTGTGTTTGTGTGTGTGTGTATAGTCAGCAACAATTATCCTCTTGTTTCTAATATTCACTGCTCTGTAACTGGATACAAGATCATATATTTAGTAGTCGTACAAGGCTAATAACTGAGTCTTTCACCTTCTGTTTGTTCAGTGAAGTTGACATTGAAAGTTTCCAGATATATAGAGTAATTTTTAAAAATCTATTTTACATTGCAGCTAGATACATTGCACCCAAGAAAACAAAGGCTTTAGAGGCTGTCAGGTTAAAAAAGGTGAGATATAGAATACATTGTTAGAAAGTTTGACTAATTTTAACAAAATATAAAAAAGAAATGAGTTTAAAGAATTTTGTTGAGCGTGTCTTGGCAGAAGTGTGACATATTGATCAGTTTGGTATCTGTTTGAACACTGCTATATCCATACTAGTGGTATAATAATATATTGATATATTAGCATACTTCCTAATCCAAATTTTTATCTGTTGAGAATCTTCAGCATTGGTATTTTAACCCAAACTGCTACACTTCTTATGAAGCAATTATTGCTGTTGTTGTTATGGATTTGATGCCATTTTTCAGCATTGATAAGCTGTACATGATGACCAGTATATTTGGTGGCTAATGAACCCATGAAAACCCCGGGAAGAACCACAGACCAATGGGAACGTGTTGCCAAGCTTTCTCACATACCCATATTGGCTGAAGCCAAGATTGAGACCCATGCAGACAGAGGTGAGATGGCAGTGAAGGCTAGTGCTTTAGACCACTCAGCCACCTGGGGCCCCAACAATTTTTGTTACTTAGGATATTGCATGTTCTGATGAAGAACACGGTAGTCAGACATATAGTTTAGTAATTAGGAAGTACATCCTATGTCAGATGTCAGTTGTTACATATAAACACAAGTTTTGTGAGATCAAAAGGTTATTGAGCCCACTGATGTTTATAAATACTGGTTTTGTAAAATCAAGTGGTATGTCAACCAGACATAGGCTTTGCCCCCGACTGCTCAATATTTTCTTGATCTCAGAAAAGCATTATCTATGACAGGTGACACATGATGATGGTTTGTTTCTTGTCTAGTATACTTCTTAGAGATTTTTATCACATATACAGTGTTGCACAATGAATGCAGGCTTGTGGGTTTCCTACAGTTTTGTCCAGTGTCCCCAAGATCTTGACACTGGGCATTCTTTTTTGTCGGATTACTTTTCATTTGTGGATGTTCATCCATATGTCTCTGTTGGTACTAGTAATATTGAAAGCTGCTAAAGGTAATAGAAAAACTGCGAGATGATAATGAACATCAACTCTAAAACAATGTATCTGGCCAAGACAACATTCAGGGTTTGTGGTTGTTTGCTGATATCCAATGTAAACTATTTGACAGCTGTTTGTGTAACGTAATTTCGATGTTAAAGTCACCACTACAGCACAGAACAGTTAATTTATTTTAAGATTGGAATAATGACAAAATAGACCAAATTCATGCAAACACACAAATAGTTACTGAATGGATGATTTATTAATATGTAAAGAAAATTAAGAAAACAGGTATTTATAATTAGTCTACACTGAAGTTAAATAGGAGCAAGATCGAAAATGAAAATTCCATGACACACACATTTCAGGTTAACCTGATATTCAAATATTTTAATATTTTCATGAGTTACTTGAGAATATGATAAAACTATGTAAGTGTCCAAGATAAATATGATAGTACAGTGCAGACCACAAAGTTAACATGGCAGAGTTGTCCAAGCAAATAACTATCTCATTTTGTTGGTACTGTTAGTGCATTAGGTATTATTTTCTATTGTCCCGCTAATATGTTGTGTATCCTCAAAATTTGGAGATGGAGGACACAGCATCCCCAGTCCTTAGGATCCTATGTGAGACATGGCAGATTTGATGCCAATTTGACACAATCAGTCTCAGGATCATAGTTTAGCTTATTTATGAGTTGAATTGTGAATTACAGGGGTGGAAAAAATGTGTAAAATCAGTTTTAAACAAAATGTGCTAGATGGGTTTAGAATGTGAGGAAATTTTGGTTTTAATTACAGGGCTTGGTGCAGACAAGTTCTTTCTTGAGACAAAATAAAATGGACCAGTGAGATGGTTTGAGCAAGAAATAAAGTGTACATATATGTTTCATTAGAATATATACTTTATTGAATTGAAATATTAATAAAGTTAATATCAGTAAAGTTTTTACAGTGGACAACAGAAACTTTGCCTGACCTATGCTCTTCATGTGTTTTGAAATTTATGGATACATTGCTGCACATAACCTATAAATGCTGTACTGTGCAATGTTAAAAACTTACATAAACTGGCTAGTATCTGCACAGCCTTTAAAGATTTTTTAAATGGTCCTTTGGAGCATTTTCATAAGAGGTTTACAAATGTATTACAATTTATTTATCTCTTTATTTCTTGATTAGCTTGACACTGAATATTTTCTTATATGTGTAATTCTTGTATCTGTTTGTACTGTTGATTCTTGTAAAGAAATAAAAGTTATTTTATTTGGAATTACTTGGATATTACCCAAAAGACAACTATGGTATTTACCATATATGTTTGGACACCATATTTATTGCGAAAACATCAATTAATTTTTAAAGTAATTTTTTGTGCACTGTATCATCTGGGACACATACTTTCTTTTCGAGTCATTACTTGTTGGACACCACTTAAATCATTTGAAAATAAAACTGTACTTGAGATAAACTCTTTAATCCACTGCAGCAACATCTCATCAACCCAGCCCTTCTCCTGCACATGTACAGTCGATCCTTTCGGTGCCTGAATACATGCCATGAAAAATTATCATTGGAGGCAACAAATCTGAAGCAGAAACTGCAAGGACTATTGTCATTTTTTTAAAACTCTGCACCAGTCATGCTAATTTTCAGTTTTAACTCCCATCTTATTGACAGTCTGTCTAGGAATGAGATCAAAGTTCACTGGAATTTCATGGTAATGATCATATTCTCAGCGAAATCTTGTTTTCTTCTGGCCTTCACAAAAATTCATCAAATGATTTTATTTTCTCCAATTCTTCTGGTTGACTTTGGGTCATCAATGTCCATGCACGAAGTACTATATTGTGTGCTTTAAGAATTCTTCCATTGTTTCATTTGTTTTCAAAATTCCCATGAATACCAGTAAAAAGGAACCATAGTTGGCTTCCTTGTCAGCCAACTTTGTATATAAAAAAAATTAAAAAACAAAAATCTGCACGCTTAGAAGAATCCAAAGTCGGCTTCTGAGGTCAGCTTGCTTTGTAATAAAATCCCCTTTTATTTGATATTCTGTTGGTCATTTCAAACAATGAGTTTATTGCTTGCTGCCAGTTTTGTTGATTCGCCACATGGGCTTCTATTTGCTTGGCATTTGTAGTAATAATTAATACAAGTGGGCATTGATGTTTGTGGGTAAATAGTATCCACAGCAATAACTTCGCTTTAATAATACTATTTTTTTAACCCATGCTAATGAAAAGATTGTCATTTGCACTCACAGTGAATGTATTTTCAAATACTGTTTTTTATTATGCGAGATACTGTCAGATAGTTAACCTGGATATAGTAGAATCTTGGTTATTTTGCACCTAATACCGTGTCATGCATGAATGGCTGATATCTTCAGGCAGTCAGTTGATATTTCCCTCTCTTGTGTGTGATTTTGTTGGATCCAGTTTTCAGTCAGATAACATATTCAAAATTTTGGGACACAATCAACTAATTTTTAAAGTAATTTTCGTGGGCACTGTATATTTTGGGACACATCATTTTTTTTGGAGTCGTAAGTTATGGGCACCTTTTAAATCATTTGAAACTTACTTGCCAAATTCATGTCAATGAATAATATGACGTGGTATCTGACATAAGTGATACATGTTACAGCATGGATGCATATGCTACATATACGGAGTTCTTGGATATATTTTTTTCTTCAGTGCTCATGATCAGAAACAAAAACTAATAATAATACAAGGTTAATTACTTTCATTTTATCATCAAATAAGCATTTTGTTTGTCAGTTTTATTGCAACGTTGGGGGTGTGTGCAAATTCAACAGAAATTTATTTTGTTTCTTAAGTCTTGGGACGTATAACCTAGGTGGAAAAAAGTGGGGAAGGAAAAAAATTAATTATTTTATCGTGTACAATTGAGTATAGGTGTAATTTTTGGATTATCTCTCTCTGCATTAATTTTTCCATATTATTCTGATTTCTTTTAAAATGTTGCAGATATTCAAACAGATAATGCAAAAGTGCAGATATGTTTTATAATAAAAATTCACATTTATCCCATTTATTTTTCTGTTCTAGGATAGACCCATTGGTGTTTAAGCAGAATACATTGATATGCATGTTAGGTCAAAGAAAGGCAACATATTGTTACAGTTTTCTTTGTAAGAACTTGAAAACACATTTTATTTACAAGCCTCTCTTTGTGTCACCTGTGTGCCCATTAGCAATGTCCAGATATCATATTGTAAGAAACTGGTGTCAATACCCCCAATACAAACATAATTTGATTACATGGGTTTAATAGGTAAAGACTTTCAAGTGGCTAGAATTGTAGTACATTTGCAATAATTGCAGTGCAATATATCACAGCACAATTTCAGCTGGCAATCCTTATGCCTAGTCTATAGGTATGTACACCCATTAAAATCCTAGATTAAGGTCAGTGTCAAAGAATTTTAGGTTGAGAATAAATGCATTTCTCTGTAAGTGCTTCCAGCACATCCTTAACATTCAAATTCCTGTCTCGTAGCCTCCAAGATTCCAGGACTGCATCCCTTCTACCCCCAGTAATTAGCCCTGGTCCATCAGATTTTAGATACTCAGAATGAGATAAATTACACTTTCTCAGACAGTCAAAAACATAAAAAAACTAAACCTGTCCTATCTGGTGAAAAAAAAGAAATTAATTGCATGAACAGAAATGAAATTAAGAACCCTCAGTTTAAAATATCTTCATATTGAAGAAAATAAAAATAAATGAAACCAGTATGTAGGAACAATTATGGCCAGTGAAATTTATTATTGTTATTGAAAGCTTTTTATCCTTTATTCTTGAATGTATTGATTTGATGTCCATTATAGTACTCTGTCCTTTCTAACCAGGACACCTAGGCAATTTTCCTGTAAGGACCCTTCAGGGCTGTACAGATTTAGTTGCTTGACATCCAGGAACAATCCCATGTCTCATTTGGGCAATTACCTTGGAACTCAAATTTAGTCCAGAGCAAGTGCTTTATTTTTTCAAACTCAGACATGTAAGTGATTTTAATAATAGTAAATTCACTCATTACTCGTAAAGAACAAGTTTACTTCTCCTGCAACTAGAGGAGGACATGGGGAGGAATTTACAAAGGATTGCATCCTTTTTGTGCAGTTGACATGGGTCACTTGACACCTTGACTGTTGCAAGATCAATAACATCAAATGATTACCTGGCATTCAGAGCCTGTTTTCAGGAATGATTTGAAAAACCAGTCAAAATGTGAACAAGGATGTGGTGCAAAATATTCACTCAAACATATCATTTTTCTCAAATTTTCCTATCTGTCTGGAAAACTGCCCTGTGACAGAGTTTATTCAGATGATATTTAAAACCTCAAAACTTGAGTGCGTGCTGTTTTATAACAGATCAAATACTCTAAACCTGGCTCATGATTCTAACAGTCCTAGCTACTATACAATATCATGGCCTCGACAGACATTTAAACAGATCGACAGAGAAGGCAGCGTACTAGATTTATCCATAAACAAGTGTCATATTGGAAGAACTTCAGAGGAGGACTGCATGTACACAGTCACAAGTTGTATAATGAAATTTGTTAGAAAATTCGTTGCTGAAAGAAAAATGCGAAGTAGTCATATTTTAAAATAGTTTATTTCTAAGTACTGTAACTATTTGGAAACAAAAACATTCAGTATATTACCAGTCGATTTTGCCTCAATAAGTTATGTCGCAAATGTTTTTTTGGCAAATCACCTTGAACTGTATGGTAATAAGCAATGAATCTAAATTAAAATGGTAAATAACAAAACATATTCTAGCTATTATTAAATTTTCTTTACACTAATTTTATTTTGCAATCATTTATACCATAAGTTTAAACAAGGCAGAGAAGGTATCGGGTGTGGTCTCAGATGGAGAAATTGTTAAATCATTGTCTTGGACAAATGGGTGAAAAAAATTAGTACAGCCCTGTCACCAATTTGTATGTCCAGGAGTACCTCTTTCAAAGGTATTCAGAGAGCTTTGTTTGCAGTTTTTTTTTTGGCTTGCTAAATAAACAACGGTTTTTAAAAAAAATATGAGTGTTTTGTTATCTTTATGCACTGTAATGCCAGGTGACCATCAAAGTTGAGCTAGCTGCAAAAGCAAATATTTCCAAATCTTAATGTCACACATCGAGATATTATTTTACCATCTATCTGTTTGTCTGTCATTGTATCCATGCCTACATCTCTACTGATACAAGTATATTGTCCATTAGTTAACAAGCAACAAGAAAGTTATTTTTGGTTTCTGCCTCTTGGGTCATGATGACTAGGGTGTGTGTGTGTGCGTGTGTGTGCAGTCACCTGCTGAAAGTGCACACAAATTTCGGTTAACCATGACATTTTTTTTATACATACATTATATATGCAGTCATAGCAGTAAGATACATATGTTCATCTATTTAACAGATTTTGGTCATTACCCCTGGGTCAGTGTTATGGGGTCAGGAAGGATGTTCGGAGAGGAGGGGTGTAATTGATAATAAAAAGTGGGGGATATTTGTTAACCGCAAACCATGAAGGTTATTCTAGTTTGTGATCAATCTCTATGTATTTTCAGACCCTTGAAAAGGCCATTAAGACAAATATTGAACAAGAGATTACTATGAAAGCCAAGTCTGTGGAATCAAAGCAATTCAACATCATCAAATCTCCACAAGATGAAGCGAAGATGGAAACTTCAGCTGGAGGCAGTAAACCCAAGAAGAAATAAAAATTGAACTTGTTTTGTAAATATGTGTTTGTTCTTTTATCTTGGCACTCTGAGTATTTACCTCAGTTTGAATTATAGAGACTGTTGTCTCACCTGTCATAGCAAGTGAGACATATAGATTGTTGTCTCACCTGTCATAATATTGTGAGACATAGGTATCACTCTTTCAGCAGTAGCAGCATAATCTTAGGATGCAGTATTTGTCTACCGCAGATATATCTACAAACCAGGTTTGATACAAGAAAATACAGTTGTCTTGATTGTGTTATAGATACAGGCCATTCTATCATAGAAAAATGTAGTATGGGTTTTTGACCTTGAAATCAGTGTCAGTGTGCTGACAATCAGCTTCTTTCTTGATACAAAGCATAGTCAAACTCCATTTGCATATGCACAATTCACTGTGTTCATGAGTTCATTACAATCAAACAAATTTAGGACCCAAGGCCAAGTAATGAGCATCTGATCTAATCAAATCAAGAGGAGTAATGATGTTAAAGATTTTAATGATGGCTACTGTTGTAGCCATGTTGAACATTATGCTGCATTTACTTTGCCTCGGAATAGTTTTTAGCTCTGCCGGTCATAGACTCGAAGAGAACCTCAGTTACCTGAGTGGTCTAAGGCACTCACCCTTACAGATCACTCACACCTGTCCATGTGGGTTGGAGTCTTGGTACAGACACTGTATGTGAGAAAGCTTGCCAGTAGCTTTTCTTTGTCATCCTGGGTATTTCCTCCACCAGATATGCTGGCAGCCATGTATAGCCAATCATGTGCTGAAGTATTGTTTTAAATCCACAAAACCATGAACTACAGAGACCAGAGGAATTTCTGGAATGGCCTGTTGTCCATCATCCATACATCCGTTTGTTTAGGATTGTTATTGCTACTGCAACTTTAAACTGCCTCAAGGATTGCCCAGAAACTTTACATACATGTTCACTCCAAGGTCTTGTTTGTCCCATATAAAAATAATGCTACTTAAATTTCCATCTTGAAAGTATTATCACCACTCTTCCCGATACAGTGGTCATACAAAGATGTCTTATAATCTTAGTTCATTGGTTCTCAAGATCTGGGCTGTAGATCCTGGGGTGTAACAGGGTTATTCCAAGGGAGCCTGAAAGTACAAGTAGCATATGGAGGACTGCACAAAGTATTTTTGAAGTTAAAGAAGGGGTCTTCATATTCGAAGAGGTTAGGAAAATGAAAATGGTGTCAATTGTGCTTCAGATAGATCCACCACAGCAGCCACAGACCTGCTGACCCTTATGAGTTTGCTGTAAGTCTTACGAAAATGACCTTTAAAATATGGACTTAAGGAATACAACGAAAAACGATGGAAATATGATTGTTGTGGTAAAATCCAGATAATTTGCTTCTCTGTGTTTGGTTTGGATCTGGGTTTTATATTAGCTTTAGTGGAATTGGTCAGAGAACCAGACTAATTTTACAGTAGTGCCTCAGATGCTTTAAACTGCTTTTGAGTAAATTATGTTTCTCTTTCAGTTATGTTCCCCAATCACATTACATTAGGAATATTAGCCTGCTGCCTTGCGAATCCATCCCTACTAAAAGACGAAAATCGTCTTATCCTGTCTATTTGTAGATAGACAAAGGGCAGTAACTCTTGCCCATACTTCCGCTTGATACCACCAGGTGTTGCCAGTCTTTAGCTTCACTGTTGTGCAGTGCTATAACCTCCGACAATCCAGCCTTTCTCTTCTTATCTAGAGGCCCATCCATCAAGCGTTTTGGATTTATTAAGTGGATTTATTCATCTCCTGTAGGTTGTATATATTATTGTACAATTTCGGCCAAAAATTTGATTTTGTTGCTTATTGGGACTTCATCTGTTAGACCCCATCCCACCATGCTATTGTCGACCTCCACAAAGTAATTCTGTGTTGTGCGTGAGTTGGACTGTTTTCGCTCACGCTGTTCATTACAGAGCTGCTTTAACATCTATAATTTAGTGTTGTCTGATATTTAAGATCATATTAATTTTCACGCTGTTTTGATAGTCTCGTGGTTAACTAATTTCAAGGCCATAGAATAATGTTGTGACACTTTCAATTATTGATCCAATTAGACAGTGTCTTTAGCATTGTAGTAATTTCACACATTACTATTCATTTGATATTTATGACAATATTATTTATTCTCCACTCTGGTTTTGATAGTCTAGTGGTAAATATTAAGTCCATATGGGCCTTAAATAACGTTATGACACCTTTATTATATGTCCGTTAAGACAGTGTCTTCTAGCGTTTTAGTAATTTCAACATATTACTATTTCTGCATTAGTTTGTTCTTTGCTTTTCTCTTGTGTCGTTTCAGGGCCATGTCATCAAAGTGCATGAAATCTAAGAGACTTAAAGCCAGAGAGGACACCCATGACCCCTGCATTGTATGTACAAAATGCATGTCTCAATCAACATGCAAAACATGCAGTGAGCGGTCAGAAAACACGTGGACTGCGGTACTTAGGAAAGCGGCAAATGGGAAAGAGAGACGGTAGAGGTCATGGCAGGATACTGTACCTCTGACATCCTTAGTCTCCACCCCAAATCAGCCTCCATGGCAAGCCTTGTGGGGGGCACTGGGATTCCCCCCATGCTAAAGTTTGTCACACAGAATCAACATATACCACCCGTTGCTGGACAAGATGTTTCACTTGGTACAGCCAACGAAGATGCAACTCCATCAATCTCACCAAATAATCCCCCTCTTCCCATCTTTTGCTTATATGGATACTTTAGGGGAATATTCCCTCAATTTAGGCAACCAAGATGGGGTAAGCCTTCCCATATGTCACCGCTTACACCAGCTGGCAGTACTGGAAAGGCCAGCAGTGCCAGAGATGCCGACAAAACCAACAGTACCGGCAGTGACGGATATTAGATTACTTATGACTTATCCTCAAGGGAGAGCTCGTGTCTTGGACAGATACGACCAAGTGGAGTTGTCAGTGCCACCTGGCATGTCTTATGCCGAGCTTGAAGCTGAGCCGGATGAGGACCCAGCGCACAGTGAGTATGATGAGTAACTGACAAACCCGCCTTACGCTGACCCACCTATACAGTGGACCAAATTCAGCTGTCAAGCTGCCAATGAGGAAATTTATTGGGTGAAGGCTACTTTGGAGTGCCCCCACCACCTTCCACCTCAGAAGACTACAAAGTCAAGGCGTTGGTGGATGCTAGGGATGAGGGGGAGATGCCCTATTCTTCCCCAATCGGCAAAGGTTAAAGAGATTACTGACCAGGTTTTTGGTTAGAATTGGCGAAGCTGGCGACTCAAAGGCATTCGTTTCGGAAAGCGAACTTCCAGTGAACTTCACCTCGCGCTGGTGTCAGACGCACTCCAACGTCTTCAGTACGGAACTTCCGGCATTTGACAAGAACATGGCAGCCGTTCACATATCGGGTCCATTGTGTTACAAAGTAGATAAGAATATGCTCTATGCCACGTCGAAGCTGGTTTGGAACACTGTGGCAATATCTTCCATGTTAGACTTGGCCTCATTGGCAATCTTTCGACTTGCCGAGCAATCCGACGATTAGCACGCGTTTGATGCGACGGCCAGGATCGCTCGTGTCCTTAGTCGACCATCTCACCATACTATGGCCTATGCCTTGACGGCTTCGGCCAATATTGATCGTATCTATCGTAATGAATATCTGCGGTCGGCACCACTTAAACCACACCATACGTTTGCTTTGCGGATCGCACTATACGCTTTCTTTGGGTCTCCGTTGATATTTGGAGGTACGAATTGAAGATATTTGGAGGCAGGCAGCTCAGGAGCTACCCCTCCAATTTGCGCTCCCCCCACGGACGTTTGGACCCCTCAGCCTCCGCCCATGCGAGGAGATGCTCAGCGGCCCAGAGACAGGGGTCTCTCCCAGCATGATTTACACCAATACCAGTAACAACACAGTTCCAGGAGGCAACAATTTACTGAACATAGGAGGCGTTCGTACAAAGGCGGCAAGAAACAGACTTTCTCCGCCTTCAAGTCTCCCAACCAAAGACATTGACATACTTCCCCTACCGCCTGTAGACAGCCTACCAGTGAGCGGCCGTCTTCTGCGCTTTTGAGATCTCCCTCTTCCCTCGAGAAGGGTGGGTGATCCAGGTCATTTCGGAGCGGATTCGGGTTTCATTTTGTCCAACCCCTCTCTTCCTCCCCCATAATCACGGAAGTTCAGGCCGATCGGGAGAAGGATTCCTTACTTCAACAGCAGATTCGGTCGATCCTCTCTAAGTAAGCGGTGGAGATTGTGCTAAAACCACAATTACCGTGATTTTACTCAAGGCTGTTCCTGATTCGAAAAACGAATGGCAAACTCAGGCCTATGATCGATTTGAGTCACCGCAGTCGATTTATCCTTCTTCCAAAGTTCAAGATAGAGACGGCGAGGTCGATCCACTCCTCCGTTCGACGGGGAGTATTTCGTCAGTCTCGACTTGACCGACGCATACTTTCACATCCCTTTTCACCCCGTTTCACGCAAGTATCTTCGCTTCGCTTACGGAGACACAGTCTACCAATTTACAGTTTTTCCCTTTGGCCTTAACATCAGCCCTTGGGCTTCCACTCAGATGATGGACTGAATCGTCTCTGTTCCGATCGACATTCTCAACAGCGACGGCAGCGTACCTGGACGACACCCTTCAGAAACACATGGTAAGTTGTACCCTGCTTCAAGGCAGGAACGATCTTTTTTCTCTGCTGGCTCATCTAGGTTTTCCAGTGAACTGGGAAAAGTCCGATCTGCATCCATCCCAGAACTTTGTCCATCTGGGTGTGGAATTTTTCACCAACGGGAATCTTGTGCGGCTTCCTCATGTCCGCATCAACAGAATAATAGAACTGGTCGAGTCTGTTTTCGACAGACCTAGGATTTCAGCGAGAGATCTCCTGCGTCTCCTGAATTCGTTCAGTGCGATGGTGGACCTGATCCCGTTTGGGCGCCTTTTTATGTGCCCCTTACAGATGTCACTGCTGACTCACTGGCGCCCCTTCTCAGATCCTCTCGATCAACCCATCCGGATCACGCGAGAGATTCGATCCTTCTTGCGTCCGTGACGCACCCTAGGTTGGCTGTCCAAGGAATCCCGCTTGAGAAGCCCCAAGCGGAAATAACGGTTTGCACCGACGCCGGTTCGTACGGTTGGGGTACCCATCTATTGCCGGACTTAAATACTGTAGGTAGCACGTGGGAGCCAGAGGAGCGGACTCTACACATCAGCATCTTAGAAATGAAGGCTGTCATCAACGCCTTTAACTTCTGGGAAGGTCGACTCTCAGGCAAAACGGCCCTCATCATGTCCGACAATTCGGTAGTGGTGACTTACCTCTTCAAACGGGGGAACTAAATCACCCGACCTGTTTGTCTTGGTTTGGCAGTTTCTACGCAGGTGTGACAGTCTCCGTATCAGTGTGCAAGTCAGACACATCCCCGGCAGACTCAGTGCCCTGGACGACACATTTGGGAGATGCCAGGTCTTTCACACGGAATGGTCTCTGAACCCAGCAATCTTTGCCCGGATCTGCGCCATCTGGGGACGATCGATGATCGATCTTTTTGCGACAAGGTTGTACCACAAATTGCCCACCTTCGTCTCTACTGTTCCAGATACAGAAGCCTGGTCCGTGGATGCGTTGTCAATCAGTTGGGAGGGGTTTTGGGCCTTTGCCTTCCTTCCCCCAGTCTTCGTACCAAAAATAGCTCAGAAGTCACGGGGTCAGAATTGTAAGATGATTCTGATCGCCCCTCTCAGGTGGGACAAGTCCTGGGTCACCGATCTACTCGATCTAGCGATAGATCTACCCAGAAAGATCCCCGCCAATCTGAATCTCCTCATGCAACCACGGTCAAAGGTGAGAATCTCGAGAGCAAGGCCCTCCACTCTGAAGGATTACGATTGAAAGTGGCATGTATTTTAGGACTTGTGCCTAGCCCATTACATCGTGTCTTTGGGTGCCTCAGTCCCTCAATTGACCGACCTTTTTCTCTGGCTCTTTGAGGAGAATCAGTTGGCTCCGAGCACTATCAAAGGCTATCGATCTATAATCTCGGACATATTCCGTCATCACGGCAGATGTGGTATTGGGTGTGATAAAGATCTCTCAGATCTGTTAGCTAATTTTGATCTCTAGCGGCCAAAATCCATAACATTACTTCCAAAATGGAATTTGTCCCGGGTTCTAACTTGGCTCAACTCAAGCAAGTTTGAACCTCTGGCTCGTGATTCGCTAAAGTTCCTATCAAACGACATGTTTCCAGATAGTTTTAGCTTCCTCATGTAGGGTCTGTAAGCTGCGTGCCCTTTCATTTGACCCGAACTATCTTCAGTTCAGATCGGATGGTTCGGTAATCCTCCATACACAACCAGGCTTCGTTGCCAAGAATCGTAGGTATCCAACGAGTCGGCCTTCGTCGACTTCCATAGATACGTCGAAAGCGGCAGCCATGCAAGATCCTGTCCGCGCCCTCAAGTACTATTTGAGACGCACAGAGTCAAGTCGTGGCTCGCGCGAACATCTCATCCTTCTGGTCAAGACCGGAAAACAAGACATCACCCGTCAAGCCCTAGCTTCGTGGCTGGAGTATACGCGCAGTGTACTCTGAGATCTCTCAAGATCAGAGTCGTCTCATGAGAATTACAGCTCATGAGATTAGAGCCATTTCTGCGAGCCTCGCTTTCGAACGCAACGTTTCGATCCTAGACATTATAGAACCTGTTGGCTGGCATGCAGAGTCAACCTTCTCGAAATTTTACCTCAGAGATCTAGCGTCGCAGAGACAAACGTTTGATCTGGTTGGGCCGGTGTAAGCAGCACAGACGGCCATCAGACCCAACTTGATCAATCAACACAGCCCGTAAGCTTCGCTGGATTCGCCTGTGACAATTTTAGTAGGTGCGAAGATTTAAACTTCATCTTATCAGCCATTTATGTGAGTCACAGAACAAGGGATCACGGACTGTGTTGCTTGGGTCATTAGGAGAACGGGTAATCTTTCATATGGGGAATCCACCACTTATCTCCAGAAGGATACCCGAGGTAGAGGCTGGATGATCAGCATCCATCTCCCTATTGCTTATTATTCTAACGTAATATGATTGGGGAACGTATTCAAAGGAGAAAGCAAATTTTTAAAGGAACTATGTTCCTTTGAGAATACTTACCCAATCACATTACCTAAAAAACCTCCCAACCACCCCGCAATGCGAGCATCCGCGTTAATGTCTCGCTCAGCTAAAAACTGGCGACACCTGTTGGTATCAAAGGGAGGTAATGGGCAAGAGCTACTGTTCTTTGTATAAAAATAGGATAAGACGATTTTCGTTTTAAAGTAGGGCTGGATTCGCGGGGTAGCAAGTTGATATTCGTAACGTAATGTGATTGGGTAAGTATTCTTGGAGAAATATAATTTGTTTTAAAAACTTGCTTTCCATGCCAAACTGCATGATGAAACTGTTGATTATATAAATTTTTTTTTTTTTTAAAAATGGGGTTCAGCTGCCTATACATGTTAAGGACGAAGGAAAAAAAAATAAGCCTTTTAAAGAAAGTTATAATAATCAGTACAGAATAATAAAAAAGGAATATTCCGGTTGTTCTGAATAAAAGCAGGGAGGGATTCAGTTACGTTTATCGGATATCACGTATCAATTTGAGTATGTCACGCAGCGGGATACAATTGCCGTCGTAATGTGAAATGAAGAAAAAAATTCCAAGAATTACGTAAAGTTTAAACATAGCAACAAGCCATTGAGCTGAGAAGGGTTTGGAACGGAAGTCTGTGCAACTTTACTAGAGGTAACTAAGTTGTATATGTACTCAACAAAATTTTCAGATGAACATGTTTACCGTTGATGCGTCGGATCTCAAACGTACAGTTATATCGTCGGGGTCTCACCGCAGAGGTCCAATTCTTGCCTGTTCTGGTATAAAATGTAAAAACGAAGGTGTGTCGGCTGGGAATTGGTGCATGGAAGATACACGGGCTCCGCTGGAGTAATCGATACCAGATCATATGGGACCATATTTCTGCAGAACCCGAACGATATGTCACCTTGAGAGGGAATACTTTATGAACCTGAAAGGTGCACTTTGTAATTGCCGTTGATGTCGTCACGTTTTAGATTAACCTGAATCGTTGAAGAGATCCTGAAAATGTCTGGCGCGATATTATAACTGGCACAGTCGTGTCCTGGACGCAGAATTTGTTTGTCCGCGAAAATCTAGTTAATCTCTTCGGGCCAATCAAGAACTGTTCTCAACGATAATTGTATAATGTTACGCGCGTACTGTAGAGATTTAATCAAAATGACAGTGCTAAGTTTCGGTTCGTATATGCGTATATAGATTTTAGAATTGCGCTTGGTCACCAAAGTGATCCTCTGTGGGATCTCATCATTGATTGATTCAGTCTCGCATGCGTTAATGGGAAACCCAACAACATTCCAGGTACCTTCTAGACCACATTCTGCTGCTAACACGAGCGAGTTATTGATGTTGAGGGCCCAGAACGGCTATGATAGGATATTATGCCAACTGAGGTAAACACGTAACGATGTTAATGCGATCTCGAGTGTATGGGATTTCAGCGGGGCGATTTGCATCGAAAAAACCACGTAGAATTCCGGTTTAGTTGACAAGATTGTCATCGAGGTGATCTTGGTGATACATATGTAACGACACGCTGCCTCACAGCAATGATTTCGCGAGCAGTGGGAAGCGTCTCAGTACTCGACGACTTTATTTAAATCATCGATGTCTTTATTGATTTCATGCATTAACCCTACTGATTTTAACCCCCTGCGTGAGGCCCGTTTGCGTCCACGATCACCATAGGTTTCTCGGGTTCCCCGACTAGGACTTATTACACGTTTTGGCGCCTGTGTGCTCAACATCGCCCGGTGTGAAGTAATATTCTTTGTCCGCTGAAAGTAGATCCTGTTTAGGAGGCAGATCTTCCTCTGGAAACTGAGCCCCGTGGATTTTTGGAAGTTTTATTTTTTGTTTATAAGAATGAAATTATCCGTGTATAGCTTGGTCTTTTCGTCAGAGACAAGCGATATAAATTCAACCAAATAAGATTTGTCGCGTGTGCGAATTCACCCTTTACGGAAGATACTTTATATAATGCTGTGCTTGATATCTTTCCCGACCACAACCCAGGGAACTCATTTGACTTTATAGATATCCTACCGGACCCTCATGATTAGTATGAGCTCCACGTATTCCTTGATAGGGTTACCCGCGCACTCTTCCTTGAATTCACCCACGACTTTCTTGTTGAGGTTGCAGAAAAGTGGATGGGCCTCGGTACTCGTTAGTGTCAAACTCACACGCGAGCGATGTCTTGCCCATATCCGTGTAAAACATCGTTGGTGGTATTGTCCATCAGCAACAAATCTGTGTACAGCATCCGTATGTTGTCGCCTTACCACATTTTGATGTTATCGTCATATAACTCGCTTTGACAAATCAAACACGGACGCGCGAACGTACATGGGTTTCGTCAACTTAAGCATAGTCAACATTAGCATCAATTTCTTGCTGTGCACTGCAATGACTCTGCCATCGAATATCTTAATTGACTCGATTACCATTTCGGCAATCAACCTGTCAAGTTTTCGTTATTCCCTGTCCCGGACAAGGTGGAAGGGAATTCATTTTCGCAGAGTTTCAATGGTTTTCCCAAACACGGCATTGTTTATCAGCTTGATGAAGTCCTTTTCAAATTCTTAGGTGGCGGCTGTTGGCAGGTCCATTTTCATCTGAATGTAATGGGCCGCATAGACGACATAGTTAAGCATTTGGTGAATTTATCCCCGTGAAATCTTGCTTCTTATACACGACCGCACACGGGTACGGTGAGAACCACTCGCGGGGCACCGACCGCACTTCCAGAACTGGTCAGAGGGCCTCAAACGTCCATTATCCCTATACTAAATGTCATTTTGTATTCACCTTCAGATGTGTTGCTTATACAATGAAAAATTGCATTTGCAAGCACATGGCGGCTTTCAATGCTTCAGCCCTCGACGAAACTTTGAAAACGGGATTCAGCTATTAAAAAAAAATCTATTGGAACTAAATCAAGGCTATGTGAAAGATGTGGCAAAGTTTGGATGCTGCGTTCCTTCAGAAAATCTGTCACTACGGCTGATTAATGCGTCGGTGTGTTGAATGCTGGCTGATTCTAACCATAGTTGATTGGGACCAAATGCCAGACCAATTCGGAGCATGTGAAATATATAATAACCACAAAAAAAAAAAAAAAAAAACCAATGGCATACACACTCCTGTTTTAGTTAGCAATTACTCTTGTTTTTGCAAACTTTATTATTATAAATAATATGAGGTCAAGAAGATTTGCAGAATATAGACGTATAATACTGTATTGACTTCAGTCATGAACCGTACACGACCCCAATTTCATTGTCTAGTATATACTTACACAATATACGGTATAAAGATAAATTCTACATAAATCTAAAGAAAAGCACTAACATAGACCAAAAATACACATAGGCATTTTTTAGCGTATATTTTCACTATCATTATCATGTTGTGTTAGTAATTGTATTATTTCTCCAAACATAAAGCAAACTATTTTTGTACAAAGCTAAATGAGCTGATTTGAAAATATTCCCCACTCAATAGGCAATGCAAGTCAAACAGTGTTACATTATTTCATTTCATTTGCACGCAAAACTTTGCCATTATCTCGCATAAAATTTCAAGTTTTTTCTTTAAATATAATTCTAAACTGCCCAATTTATCTGTGAAATAATGAGAATTATATTTTAAACAATTGTAAATGTCACATTTACGTCTACGACGAAATTTAATAATATTTAACATGATCCGAGTAAGACCGTAATATTGTCCGAATCAGCATGCACCCGGTACGTTGTCTTGAAATAGATGGATACCAGTGCGAGAAAGTTTGTGTGGCTTTGTTCCACAACTTTTGGCAACACTTTTGAGGCTTAACAATGTTCAGTCACTCTAGCAAAGCCGGGCACAGATACCTAGACGACCGGACTTTTGCACCGATAAATAATGAGTATAAAATTATTGACAGCCCAACTACGTCGGGCGAATTGTGGTGTCTGCTCGTTTTCTGCAATCCAAATTTTATTTTCTCTTGGGTTCGAAGCAGTAAATCCACGTTTCATCGATTGTGATAATCTCAATAAAATGTCTCTAGTCAATCTTTTTATATTTGGCGATTTCAGTCCGAGTCAGTTTTTGATCAGCTGTCAACGAATGCGGGACCCAACTTGCACTAACGTTTCTGAGATTCACGTGATTTTTCAAAACTAGTATATTATAGACAGCTGAAGCATTAAAGCCTATGACAACATAAATGTCTTCCATTGTGTGTATTGGGCATCTTCATCTAATGCCCCCCCCCCCCCCTTTCTCAGCAGTCACTCTCCGCTCACCAATCGAGTCATCATTATAGTAGCAGAATTGCTCTCGGACATTTAGGTCACTATCATTTACCTATATTACGTCACACACATATCTGCAGGTGGCCGGTGTTCTGCACGTGCAGCTGTAGATAATTTTATAGAATGTTATTTTGTCTATCGATCGGCGTTACATTTATTGATAGGTTCAAAGGAACAAAAAGTTATAACACAATATTCAGAATTCTTGAAATACCCCTCGTATTTTGTAACATTTAAGAGGAAATTCCGTGATCATCCTAACAAGAGGAGTAATGATGACAAGATTTCAAACGTGACTGCTGTGAGGGCTATCATGTTAGAGCATAGAATTACGCAATTATCATTTATCTTCAGCTACATATCGAGGAACACCAATTGATTTATGACCATCTAGACACCAGGATGAAACCTGTGTCATGACGTTCTTCACGTAGTTTAAGATGAGTAGCGATAACAAACATCTGGTAACTGGTCAAATGGATAACAGACGCAGGACCATCGCATAAAACCTTCTTCCAATAGGTTGGGTCGGGAATCCGGGCACTTTTTCACATCCGGGCATTTTCAATGCATAGTTACGACCGCCGAGGTGAAAACAACTGCCATTGTCCTAGTGACTTTCAATAACGTGTGAGAGACATTTATACAACATTGTAAGATATGCCTAAGATTTGCAGTGTTGGTGGGTGCACAAACCATCAAATACAAAAGGAAAATTATTATAAATGCAGTGTGGAAAACTGCACATAGGTTGAAAAATATACAACTTCTAGTGCATATTTATCAAGGTTTAATAGGACAGTTAAAGTGTATCTAAAGGGTCGTACATCCGATCTAGGTTTCAATCTCCTGGTCGGAACCCCTACCCTTTTAATCTCCAGTGACCTTTGCTAAGGGTCCCCTATGTCCTGTGTATGTTATATGTGTATTTGCTATATTTTTTGCTTGCTATAGATTTGTGTATATGGACAGCATTAAATCAAATCTTTCTCCCCAGGTTCTCTCCTAAGTTGTATATGTTTTATATATATATATATATATATATATATATATATATATATATATATATATATATATATAATTCTAGGAAATACCAAATTTCCATTTCCTACTTGTAATTTATGAATTTCTCCAATCTGGAATTTTTATTTTTGAATTAGAAGCGGTTGGTATTATAAAATAAAAATTAAACCTTGTGTTTTTCTGTATGTGCTGTTGTGAGACGCTTTTCATCTTTTGTCTGGCTAAGTTCATGAATGAGACGGCTATGTATAACTTAAGGAGCCGCATTTTTTTTTTTTATTCATTTATCATGCTTCCCTTATTTTTTAGGCATAGCCTTATATAACATCTTGCATTTTGTTTTCATATAACCATAGGGCTTAATTTTTCTCACCTTAAAAATAACAAAAACTTCAGGCCCTTTTGTTGGGTTATTTACCCAAATATTTGCTGGAAATTTATATGGATAATCATTAATTTCCACAACTTTAAGTTTCTGTAAATATCGTGCATTAGCATCGCTATCCAGCGTCTCTCTGTAACCGTAAGATATTGCAAGAATGTCAACTGATCTTATGATCCTTGCATTTATATTCGTCAATTTATAAATGAAAAGTGTACAGTATACAAACTATATAACAAACACAGCCTTCAAGCTACCTTGACACTAATTCACGTATATTGTCGTGTGTACATGACACGTGCACACCACTGCCACACCTATCAGCCTAAAATATATTACGTCTATAACAATAATCGACAGACACGCATTCGTGGTTTTATATCCTACTTGTACAGAAGACTATGCAGCACTTCTGAACAGAGAAAAGAAATAATAAAAATATAGGTAAACCAAAACGGTTTGCAATATCGAACATAACTAACGCTACCGTACTGTAACTAAGCAATTGTTTTCACCTCCGCAATATGGCGGAAAGTAGGTCACTAAGCTTGTGACGTCATGCCGACCCAACCTATATTACTGAAATCAGTTTCAGATCCAACCAAATTGAATTTTGCCCTTCGACCGTAAAATCTAAATGTATCTGCATTTATCAAAGCATAGTCTGTATATAAAGCAAACTGAAAATTGGATGTAGCAGACCTGATTTAACAGGCAGTTACGAATGTCACAATTTTAACTTTGACGTCGGGCCTTTTGAGGCAATACTCGGTATCGCGCGTCCTCGGCTTAAGTCTAGTCAAATAAGAATTTTTATGCTATACGGCTTCAGGAAACTTGATTGTTGGTGCAGAAAAGCGATATCAACATTTCTGCTACAGCGGCCGTGACCTGTTCGGATCCAGTGCCGGATTAAACTCTGTGGAGGCCTCTAGGCAGTCGAAATCTCGGGGCCCTCGTCGCAAGTTATCTCCTAATGCGTCAAGATCAAATCAATTCAGTATTATTGATCCGTTGTTGCGGGGCCCCTAGGCCGGTGCCTACTCTGCCAATTTGGTAATCCGGCACTGTTCGGATCTCTCAATAAGTTCAATATGAGCGGGAGACCACTTATGAAGTTCGATGAGGATAAAGTACAGGAAACTTGACCTTTTGTGCAGAACAAAACTCACAAAGTGGGCTTCGGTATCAGTACCATCCGCGAAATATATGATTTGACAATAAGAAAATGGTTAGATTTTAGCGGTACTAGTACAGTAGAGGCCAACTATCTAACTTAGTCGTGGGGAAGGAAGCGTGTGTGTGTGTGTGTGTGTGTGTGTGTGTGTGTGAGAGAGAGAGAGAGAGAGAGAGAGAGAGAGATTTGTATTTTTAACGTTGCTTTAACAGTTTTCCAGTCATATCGCAACGCTGTCTGCATTGTGGCAGTTATGACCCACAAACTCACATTAACTTGACATCAGGCCGAACAGTCCTAACACTGACCTCTTAAAGCTGAGCGGCTAGCGAGGTAGCTGCTAGTACCATTATTTAAAAAAATGATTCTTTGGTATGACTTGGCCGGGGTTCGAACCTGCGACCTTCCGCATTCGAGGCGGACGCTCTAATCACTTACGCCACCGGAGCGGGCTGGAATTGATTTCAATAAAAATATTTCAGGCTGTCCTCAGTTTGCTTGAAAAACATTCTTGCACTGATGTATTGGAAAAGGAATTTATTATTATATCTGTTACGATGTAATTTTTAAGGAATTTTTAGAAACTATTTATAAAGTATAATTTTTGGAATTGTAATTTAAATTCATATAGTTTTAATAAAGAAAATGATTGTTAGAAATTGTGTATTATCTGATTCTACTATGGTTCCTTTAACAAAGCCATCAGTATTACAGCTCTCTCTCTCTCTCTCTCTCTCTCTCTCTCTCTCTCTCTCTATATATATATAGTAAAACAAAGGAGATGCTGTTATTCACAGTATATTATGGCCTCCTGTGTTACGAGTCTATGCTCTTAAAATAAGTATCATAAAAGACTGAAAGACAACAAACTTTGTAATATTTAACAAATAATTTATTTCCCTAGAATACAAAGTGAAAATGAGGAAAAAGAACTTACGGTATTGCGAATTAAATTCCAAAATATCCAAGAATTACAGACACAAGTCCTAGTAATTTAAAGTCCTGAATAAAATTCAGTAAATGTCCAGAAAAAATCCCAAAACTGAAGTAGATGACGTGTCTGTGGTAACTATTAAAATGTTGATGTGTCAACAGTCTTTTGTTGAATCACATAAATATAATTCCAGGTTTGAATATACTGTAAATTCCAGTGAATGTCTCCATCCAAGAATTTTATCAGAGCACTTTTGTATTTCCAGACAAAATAATCACCTGAATTCAATAATTTGAACAAAAAATATTCCAGCCCAAAACTACTGATAACAATATATAATATACAACTTGAAAGTGCTAGATGTTAAAGCACGAACGACCAAGTCCTCAGAATCACAAGATTATATAGTTCTCTACTTGACCTCAGGTCACAATTATCATTTTCTGAAGAAAAAAAAAACCATTACCTAATGGAAAATAACCTTTGATAAAATGATCCCGATGTTTACAAAATCAAAACCATAACCTGTAAAATTCAGTTAGGAAAGTCCAAAACCCTGACCCAAATAAACATTTACTTCTTCTATTAATAAAGATCCTGATACTAAGCCATACACATAGAGAATATTTTCGCTATGTATTAGTTATTTACATAAAATGAAATTTTTAAAAAAAGTCAATCAGGTCAAGCAGAAATGAACTCAGATTTTGACACGGTCAAGTCCGGCATACAATGTTACATTACAGTAGCATGCCATGAGATAAAGGTTTTAGAAACTAACACACACACACACCCAACTTAAATATACATAACACCTACGCCAGAAAACAGATGTATCTAATAGAAACATCTTCAATAGAAGCTATAATGTATGCATTCCCAGAAAGTGACATGGAGAAAGGCTAGTCAGGGTCTGAGTTGTACAAGGAGCGGTTTCTGACGAAGCAAGGTATCATTGGAGCATGAGGGTCATGCGTGATCCAAGTTTAAAGTGAAGCTGGAGATTGTAAGGCATGCCCTATTATGGTAAAGCCGACGTCTCCCAGAATAGGGATCACAATATATACCCCTGATCTCACGGCTTCATCAAGAATTGCTGCCGCAGACTTTGACCCTTGACTTCCTGTTTTCCAGTTCGATCCCAGTACTTCTTCGCACATATTAGCGATATAACATCTGTATCGCTAGAGTGACACCGCCGCCTAAAATAGGTCAGAATCACATTTTTCTTCTCTTCCTATCTTTCGATCTACATTGCATCGTTAAATATCCATTATATTAAATGGGAAAAAACTTGAGGCAAATAAAACAATGGAATAGCCCAGTTCGAAAGAAAGTTCCAGCCTCCACCTACCAAAAATTAAATGGTCCCTTTTGGGATAAAATAGACATCAAAACCAAATATGTCGCGAGGAACTTGTTTCATCCAGGGACACGCGACAGGCGGACGGATATACCTCGTACTTCCAACTGTCTCTTAAACTATCTGTTCCTAAAGTTTTTAAGTTGATAGCTTACTCCAATTCCCCTTCCACCATCCTGTTGTTCTTCCTGTTATTTAAAGTGAATATCGATATTATATGTTTGGATCTAAGAACCTCAGTTGTGCTTTTGCGGTTGCAAATGCAGGAAATATTTATAATTAATACCAGCAATTTATTGAGTTAATAGGAAGGTGGTCTCGTTTTAGAGAATGCAAAATTTAGAAAAATAGCTTGTACACGGACGTGAGTTTCAAAATCTCGGTAATGGATCAATATTATTCGTATCATATCGTGCTTCATAAAGACGAAGCGGTTTTCTTGTAAAAAACGACGTTATTTTCAGATTGGATCTGCACATCCTCATCTTACTGGGTAACTAATAAAACTAAATAAACAAGAGAAAATAACGATTTTCATGAGACTGTACACCGATGTACAATAAAGTTAAACATGGTCGTCAGTAATTAAGAAAAGACAAATTAAACAAGCACGTGCCCAAAATGTATATTTTCAGTTTTTCCTTCGAGACTAGTATCTCTCATCACCAGCAAAAGGTGTGTGTGTGTGTGTGTGTGTGTGTGTATAGATAGATAGTGAATGTGTCAAAGTAGGGAATGTGTATATTCCCTGTTTTGTTTTGTTTTTTTGTTGGGTTTATTTTTGTTGTACTTTTTTCTTTGGAAAATGTCCACATTTCCTGGTCCACTCAGGGAATGTGTGCAATCCACGAATACATCAGCGATTGTACAAATCCCCTGACAATCACGCCTGGTTTTGTACAGATTTCCTGATGTATCCCTGCGAATAGAAGGTTCCACGTGCAGCTTATTTAGGTAATTCCTTCGAAATGAAAGAACGCCATATATAAGTTATAATAGCTTATAAGAAGGCGTGGATCACTAGTATTACGATATTAAATTTCATTTGTTAAGCCATCATCATCACAGTTGTCACTGCAAATTTAAGGAGAAATGAAAGAAATCTGAACATTTTTTACGCGTAAAGTCGTCGAGCTATACAAATAACTGTGTCTAATCTCTGAAGAAGCGAAAACGTTGAGCTTGGATGATTTGACATGGTGGACATGCTGTCATGCATATTGTGCAGTAATAATGGATCATGGTCTACCAGGATCATCTAGGCGTGCTGCTGAAGCAGCTTATTAACTAGTGGATATTGTTCTTCCGTTTAAGACACCCCAAATACAGAGAAAAATTATGTGGCCAGATTTGGTCATGGTGTACGAAAAGCCTTGCCATCCTAAGACTCGGGGATCGGTGGAATGTCTAAACAGTGACGTGAATGACATGTTGATCGCTTGGGTGGGTAATAATAACTCAACGGTATGGTAAACGGGACTTGAATTCTTTCAGTTCAGCAAGAGCACAAGCTTTCATTCTGGTGTCAAATTCGCAACATCTAGCACTGTTTGGCGGACAACCTTGTGTGGGACATATGTCTACTGCTCTCCCAAATGAAAGTCTGAACACATAGTATCTGATTGCGGCCTTCAACCAATCAATATTGCCATCTAATGATGAAGCTGCCGCAACTAGAATCACAGAACTCATACCGCCCAATGTAAGTGCCTCGGCTACAATCGCAAACCTCATTCTGTCTACGTCGAGTGCCGAGACTATATTAGCCGACCTCATACAGTCAAAGGCAAGTGCTTCGATTACAGTCGCAGACCTCATTCCGTCTACGTCAAGTGCCGGGATTATAACAGACTTTATCCCGTGTACGTCAAGTTCCAGGACAAAAACAGATACCATCCTATGTCAAGTGCCGGGACAATAGGAGACACCCATACCGTCTACGGCGTATACATCGGGAACAGTCCCCGACCTCATCTCATCAACGTTGGACAAGAACGATGGGAGCAAATTACAACTCAAAAAAGCTAGCTCGTGAGGCGATGGTCCATCAAGTCGAACACATGGAAAAGTAAAGCCGCGTTGAGAATGTGGCCGGTAATCCGGGGAATAGCGATACTGTCCCCATACCAATGGTTGATAGAGGTAATTGGCCATGTAACGTTTCAAATAAAATGTCACATTGGGAAACTTGTCACGTTGAGTTGAGGTCAGCTCGATAAATATCAGCTGCGATCAGAAAACAAAACGGAATTCATTTGATACTTCACCGCAAAAGATATGATGTGTTACCACTTCAACACATTAGTGAGAACGAATCCCAGTTGCCTGACAGTCTAGATACTTTCATTGGGTGAACCGCTTTTTGTTTGTGTTGTTTTGACTTTGGGTTTAATAGGGGTGTCAGAACTATTTTTTAAAAAGTTTTTGGGCACTTTCGGAAAAATGACAGAATATGGTACGTTCGTCGCCTTTGATGTCTCCATCCCTTTCTCTATGCAATAAACGTTATATCACATGCGCTCTGCATTAAATTAATATTAAAATCATGCTTTTACTGTCACTTTCTTTTTCCATAAAGTTCAAAAGTTGTATTTTACAAGTGGTTATTTACTTTTGATGAGATACAAAATTTTGTTTAAAACTTGCCCATTGTGTTACCTTGAAACTTATGTTGTCGATTATTTAGATGCTTTCTTTCGTAATTGTAACATGGGCGTCAGAAATTTCATGGCCGTCAGAAATGTTCCTTTTAGTGGGTAGCTCTCCAGTATGCATGGGGATTATGTACATTTGGTGAGGTGCTCAGTATCCTAGCTACAGTTGAACAGGGGGGCTATGTTAGTCATCATCATCTCTCTCGCTCGCTCTGTGCGTGTGTGTGCCTAAAAATGACATAATTATGTTAATTTTGTCTCTGACGAATAAGGTTAAAAAGTTGTATCGATCTGTGCATGACAAGTTACCTTTCTTTGGTTTGTGTGTGTTCTATGCTTCAAATAGTCTTCTGGTCGTAATCATGTTGATATGATATATGTACGACATTGTCAATGTTGTGTTGTTGCAGAATCGTCAATAAGATAATGTAGCGGAATACTCCATCGGCTACACTACCCCGAGTCTCGCTATCTCGGGTTCTTTAGGATAGGTCTTGTATTTAGAGTGATAATCTGTCTGAGGACTGGCACTCCAGAGTGTGACAGATTTCTACCTCAGCGGGATACCGTCTTATTCCTGGCTTCTTGTCGCCGACTTGATCGCAGTCGCCGACTGGGTTGCTGACTTGTCGCAGTCTTGGTCGCCAACTTGGTCTCAGCGTCGCTGACTGGTCTTCGTCTGGTCGATCGCAGATTTGTCGCAGGGTCGCCCACTTGTCGTAGTCTTGGCCGACTGGTCTTCCTCTGGCCGCAGAGTCACCGACTGGTCGCCGACTTGTCGCAGGGCTGTCGCCGAGTCGCGTTCGTAATCCGATCGAGATCGACAGAGAGAAGCGACAGTGCGAAATGATGACAGAAGAGTTATTCTCAGTCAAAACGTGTATTACCGCAAGATCTCTGCGTTTCTTGGTCAAGCCTTGTAACGCCGGTCTTTTGGTCGACGAAAGATTTTGTCCCTACTCTTTTCCGATTCCCTGGCCTGGCTCTCACCTGTCCAACGAAATAAGACCAAATGTGCTTGCCTCTGTCTATAAATACGTTAACGCAGTCACACTTGACTATTAAGCAACGGGTGGTGCGTGGTCAAAGATAAAAAAAGACGGAAGTGATAGGACAGTCAGAAGAGTAGTGACAGGAAAGGCAGAAATAAGTAAAAGAGTGTCAGTGTACGTTTTCGTTCCTTCATACTCAGACCAATCCGGCTACCGTAGCGGTGATGAGATATGAAACCTCAACCGGCATAGCCCTGAGAATCACTAGGTCTTACTTGTAGCTGACTAGTTCATTAAAGTGTGATTTTGGAAAGCTCCTGCTTGCGAGATACCAAGTCAGGAGCTTCTGCAATTATTGCTGGTAATTTATTCCAAGTCCCTATTGTGCATGGGAAGAAGCTAAACTTGTAACAATTTGTCGATGCTGACTTTAATTGAAACTTTTTCCTGTGGTTTGCCCTAGTCTGGCTATATGCCAGGGTCAGGTATTTGTCCGCTGGTATCTTGTACAACATGGTCAGCTGGGCCTTGGTTCGCCTGGATTCGAGTGATTCTCACTGGAGATGGTTCAACATTGCACTGACACTGCTAGTGTTACGATATTTATTTGTGGTGAATCTAGCAGCTCTCCTCTGAACCATCTCTATCTTATTTATTAGATCTTTATTATGTGGGTTCCACACAGTCGAGCAATACTCAAGACCTGGTCGAACCAGAGTGAAATATGCTGCGCTTTTTACTTCTTCATTGTTGATTTGGAGGTTGCGGCGCAGGAAACCAAGGTTACAGTTCCCTTTTTTCACTATCTTGTCTATGCGCCATTTCCAAGAGAGGTCTCTGGACAATTCAACCCCGAGATATTTTGTCGCCTGCACATTTGCTAACTTGTGCCCCTTGAGAGTATATTCGTACAAGATTGGTGATTTCTTCCTGTAAACTCTTAGGATGCTGCATTTTTCTGGGTGGAACATCAAACCCCAAGTCCTTTCCCAGAAGGCCAGTTGGTTCAGGTCTTCTTGAAGGATCTCACAGTCCTTGGAGGCATTTATTTCCCGGTAGACTATACAGTCATCTGCAAACAGTCTCGTATTGGATCTGACGCTCGCAGGTAGATCATTAATGAACACCAGGAAGAGGACGGGACCCAAAACACTCTCTTGAGGTACCCCACTAACAACCGGTACTGGGTCTGATGTTACTCCGTCTACAATAACTCTCTGCGATCTGTCTGATAGGAAATCTCTGATCCATTTCTGGGTGTAACCCCAGATGCCATAGTGGTCCAACTTACTGAGGAGTCATTCATGGAGGACACAAAGCCTTACTGAAGTCAAGGATAGCAAGGTCATACTGCTTCCCTCTGTCTAAGGATTTGGCGAGCTCATCCACTAGGGTTATGAGCTGTGTTTCACAGCTTCGTCTGGCACGGAAACCATGCTGGCAGTCTGCTTGCTCTTGCGGGGTGGTTATAGTGCTACATTGCTGCGGACGTCTCCACACTATGCCACTTCTTAACACACCGTCATTACAGCCACAGTTGGCACGTATATATACCTAGGCGGATTCACGTGACCCAAAACTAAGACGTTAGATGGCACTACAAAGCCCGCCAAACATTTAAAATCACTACATAAAATTTAACGAACGAAATATTAAATAACGAAACGAAAAATAAAGTCCATGGGATTTTCTCATTACAATAATTTTGTTCGTCTTATATCCAAGCCTCATCCCACCCCACCGATCCTGGTACGACACACTGTAAAATTACTTTAAAGTTCTAATTCGTCTAGCTAATATGAACAAGTTCAATGCGATCAACTGAGAATTAGGATCTCTGGGAGACTGAGCTAGGAATAAAAGAAGAGCTCACTGATTTGACTCCGATTATGCTACTACCATGCTAATTTTCTGCAGAGTCAATGGTGTTGAAAAATAAATTTTTCCGCTTTGAATGATAACTAGTGAATTTATGTCATTCGTCAAAGTATGAATAGATGTACGGATGCAATATATAGAAACATATATAACACTTTGACGCCAAATTAATTGAGTACTAGACAAAAGCTAGTCTACTACAGGATGCTGAGTGTCATTATACGTCATGTAGACGCTTTTAATGATTTGGGAGCCATTGAAAGCGTTGCACGCATAGAGACTTGATCATAACATATTAATTAGATGGACAGAATAAGAGATATCATTTTCCGATTTCTCGAAGCTTGTCGATGAAAAGTCAAAAGAGCTGGTACATTTCTTGAAGCATTTTTTTACAAACAGCAAATCTTCATCCTTATACTTTTAAAAGATAGTTGCTTTTTGTGCGGTTGTTTTGCCAGGCTTAAAGGAGGCATCAGTCTCTTTCGAAATCGTTATGTGTTTTCGATCTTGGACATTTTGCATCGCACTCGTCTACAGATGCAAATATTCGATGGCCCTCTTTTGTTGGTTTGAACTTGCATAAATCGTTGGGGAAAAAACATGAACAAGTTATATATCAAGAGTCATTGCGGAGAAAAGTAGATGTTAATATGTTTGTGTTAAAGGATTTGTATTGATTATTTATAGTTGAGAAATATACTCAGATTGTGTTTTTATTTTGTATTAGAATGTACCGACATTAATCAAGAAGTACTTCGCTTGAGAGAAATTAGCAGTTCAGCCTGAGAGAAATTTGCAGTTCCAGATTGCATAATAGAAAGAAAGAAACTATGGTAATATGTCTCCATTGCTATTTTACTTCTTTGTCCTCTTGCTGCCACTGCTAGAGAGTGCAGACCCAATTATAAATGGAATTACTGCATCTTTTAACCCAATACAATTTAAATTTGACACGGTTAAGCACTGGTATACAAGATCGTATCCATCTGAAGATGATGGTGTGTGTGTGTGTGATTTGGATTTTTAACGTAGCAATAAAAAAAATTTCAGTCATATCACTACGATGTCTGCATTGTGGCAGTTTATAGTGATATCTAGCACTGGGGCATCATGCTGTAGACATGTAGCATCATGTCCCTTCCAGTCACATTAGCCTGACACCAGGCCGACAAGTCCTAACACTAACCTCTTTATTTTGAGGGCCAAGTGAGATGGTTGCTGGTATCATTATTGTAGGTCTTTGATATGACTCAGCTGGGGTTTGAACCCGTGACCTTCTTGCATAAAAATGGAAGCAATATACACCACTCCCTCCATAACTCGCGCACAATGGGGTCCACAAACATTGACTGCACTATAAGCGAGGATGCAAGTTACTGAGGGACCTCCAAAAATTGAAACAAAATTGGTTGGACATCGAGAAAACAGCTGGGGGGGGCGTCAGGGTTAGGGAACTTCGCTGTTTAATGACTGAATCCTCATTTTACATTCACGTCGATAATAATTTTTAATAACGCGCTTTTCCTAATGAAGTTGTTCGTTATTCTGTTTAAATAACATTTATTTTCAAAATGTCCAACATGTGAAAGATCATTCCAACTGGTTTCAACAACCATTACGTGAACACGAAAAGATCTGTGTATTACGTCACTGCTTTTTGTTTTCTTGATGAGTCTGGTTCCTGGAGTGGTAAGGGATTGTATCCTGCCAAATCAGGAGTCAAAAGAGCGGCAACTAGGCTAACTGTTGATACACCACCAAACAAGATTCCTTTTGTAGCGAAATTTGTTTCGTGAGACAATTGTGTACGTCGAATCTCAATTTTTGTGTTCAATTAGTACAGTATTGATATCGTGATTTCATTGGAAGTAATAATGAAACTTTTTATCATTCTTGAGGATATCTCTAAGTGCCAGTTCAAGAATTCTCTGAAACTCGCTTGCCCACAATGGTCCGTATCTGTAAAACCAAGCTCTTTATTACGAAGTATTCTTTTCGCCTGGTTGCCATGCTATCTTTGATCACAGTTACCAATGAGTCAGTTAAAAAGTAAAGGCAGTTTATGTTACATACACAATAACATTTATAACAGTGTTCGATTGATCAAATGAAGTGAGTTCACCCGACATACGTCCGGGGCAGCTAGATTTTAAGTTTGTAGGATTTTCGAGCCTTTTAACTTTTATTTTATTTCACCTCCGTTATTTGATTCAAAAGACATAATTAACATGATAATACAAAGGAGGCCAGCTATTAATTCAGTGCAGCAATGCAACAAATACTTCCGCAAGTCAGTTATCAAAACACGGCCAGCACCTAATTAGGTTCTCAGGGAAATGCTCGCGGAGATATCTGTTACGGCAGATTGACACATTTTACGTTTAATTACAAGAGGACAAATTGCATTTATGATGATTACACTTAATAGGAACTAGAAGACAGAACTAGAACACAAATTTCAATTGATAAAAAAATTATTTAATTTGTATTTATTTATTATAGTACTGCCTCCACTTGGCGTAAGTGACATTTTCAGTGATCAAAATTTCCTTACATATCGTTAATTATGGTGTACTAGGAATGTCCCTTGGAAAGAAAATGTAAAAAAATTGTGGCTTATTTTTAAATTTGGTATTTCCTAATGTTGATTAATTCCAGGTCCTATCTACCGTTTTTGACGATAAATCGAGCGATATATCAAAGTTTTCATAACCAATTTTGATCGCGATTTCGTTCAAGTTCATAAAATAGGGATCTATTTTTGGGGTATTTTCTGGTTTTAAAAAATGGGATCCATGCCTGACCCCGCGTTATAAGCGGGTTCGCGAGTTATCAGGGTGTGAGTTATTGAGGGAGTGGTGTACTTACGAGCAAACACCCAATTGTAAACAACATTGTAGACACTTCACTCTGCTGCAATTAATATTTGATTTAGTATTTCACATTATTAAAATCCAGCTGGTATTGTGCAATGAATACTTTAATGAAAAAGATAAGTGCAGTACATACCATTGTCTGTATTCATTGCTGAATGGAATAGTGGCGTGAAAATGTAAAATATTTGAATTTACAGTATTTTTGTTTGACCACAAACATCATGAGTTTCCAGTATTGCACCTAGAGTTATCAAATTTTGTTTGTCAAACGTTTGCAGTTTGGAAGACAGGTGTAAACAAACAAAGCTGACCAGTTTTTTATTTTATTATTTTTAATAACATTTTTAGTTTGAGTGCATTTTTGGACATGCAGGTTTTGCACGTTTTCATTTTAAAATCATACAATGTTGATCTTGATACCCTTTATTAATCATTTTACCAGTTATGCATTGATATTATGATTGAAAATGTCTGTCCCAGAACATCACATGCACAAAAAAAGTACTTTGAAAATTAATTTATGGTGTCACAAAATATATGCTAGTAGGGAAGAGGTCATAAGATATATATGTGGTGTTTGTGGTACTCTTCCTCCTAGATGTATTTGTTTTGTGTTTGTTTTGCAGAGTTTTTTTTGTTTTATTAATTGCTCTGCTCCCATATGATGATTATCCCAGATGGGTATTGGGCCATTTCAGCTATAGTTCACAAACTTTAATAATATAGTCGGCTTTACTTAATAGAATCCTTGTGCTTAAGTTTCGATAGGATAGATTTAACATTAAAGTGTTTGTTTTTTTCAGACTTCCAAAAATCCAACAGTTAATCTTCAACACATACTTTTGTGATAGACCATGGCTGAAATCAAGCATAGCGTTCCAGATTTAGTGACAGAGGCAGAAGAGCTAGATGAAGATGACATGCTTTCCTGCAAGTTAACAGCTAGTGGCTTTGATCCATACAAAGCACTGGAAAGATCCCAATCAGAGGCCACTTTAATGGAAAGAAGAAGCCTTGATGCAGACAGTGTTACAGAAACTGCAATCAGTAAGAGAAAAGAGCATAAGATATCGGAGTGCTCTAAAGTATACTTTGATTTATCTAAAGGGGAAACATTTGAGGAACAAAATATACTGTTTGCTTCCTCTCGTTCAAGCTCAGGGAGGTTTCTTGAGACAATCCACCAAGATGAAGAATTACAAGTTGATGAAACTTCACTAAACTATCGTAGCCAACGATCAATATCAGTTGGGAGTATGCCCAGTACAGAAAGTATCGACAGCAGACCACACCCATTTCCAGACTCGAATAATTTGCAGCATATGCTGGAGTTTTACTTAGGCATGATAAAGAAGCAAATCCTGCGTCTATTTTCTGATGACCAGAGAGAAAAAATTGCTTCCTCAAATGAGTTAAATACACTGATAGAACAAGCATGGGCAATGCCAGCTATTGGCAGGGATGTTGCATACAGCTTGAGTGATAGTTTACGCACAGAGAAAGCTTTGGATGTCATTATCAGCAATTTTTCTTCTTCCTCAAGAGAATTGAAACTGTCATCAGCTAGGCTTCTTGATCAGGTGTTAACAACTAGAAATAGAGAATATCTGGTTACACATGGCTTAGAGGCAGTGATTGAAACATGCGTTAGCTCCAAAGAAGACAGAGAGATTGCACAGAGCATGACTGGTATTTTAGAGAGTCTGCTTAAAACTTCAGAAGAAATCTGCAGTCGAGTGATACATCTTGGAGGTCTTGATGTGATACTCTATTGGTGTCGATGCAGTGAACGAATGACACTTCGTCACTGTGCTATAGCTCTAGCCAACCTTGCTCTATATGGTGCACCCGATATTCACACTGATATGATTAAACATAAGGTTCCAGAATGGTTATTCCCACTAGCTTTCAACAAGGATGATAGTGTTCGATACTATGCCTGCCTAGCTATATCAGTCCTTGTTGCAAACAGACATGACAAGAAAACTGAAGAAGCTATTATAAATTCAGGAACATTGGAGCTTGTCTTACCTTTCATCTCGAGTCACACACCAGCTGAGTTTGCTCGCATGGATCTATGGCATCGTCATGGCCGCTCTAAAGACTGGTTGACTAGACTTGTACCTGTCCTTCTAAGCAAGAGAGAGGAGCCCCAAGCTCTCGCTGCTTTCCATTTTGCAATGGAAGCTGGCATTAAATCAGAACAGGGTAGAAAGCAGGTATAATAAAATTTCACTTGCTCCTTCCCTTGATAGATTAACCAATGTATTTTTTGCAACAATTTGCTTAAAGATGTTTTTCATTTTTCTTTCTTTATAATAAATTTTATTAAAATAAAGCTTGTCTCTTTTATTAAAATCAGTTTTATTGATTTTAATAGTGAGCAGAATGGATATATACTTTTGAGGTTCTTCGTTATTATTCCAATGAAGTGAATCATAAACATGTAAAAAAAAATGAAAGGTTATATCTGTTGACAATATTGGACAAAGAGAACTCTTTTGCAAGTTATTGTGATAGTGTGATTATGTACTTTTCCATTGCTTGCTTATGAGAATTTATCTGTTGTTATGGAATTGGCCTCTTACACTGGATAAGATGGCAAGTTTTTGCTGACCAGACACAGCTCGTCAGTGATCATACAATAAAAATAATATTGGTAAAAAAAAAGAATGAGGAGAAAATGTTAAGTTTTTAACAGATTTACTGCAGATGATGATTTTATATTTTTTTTCAGATTTTCCATGAAATTGATGCAATAGAGCCTTTAAAGAAAGTTGCCAGCAGCAGTTTTAATGCCACAGCATCAAAGTTTGCAGCTGAGGCCCTGAAGATACTAGGAGAAGAGGTTCCCCACAGACTGTCACAACAGGTGCCCCTCTGGTCAGTCGAAGATGTGCTTCACTGGGTCTCACAGGTTGGTGATTGTACTTGTCTTGATTAGCAGGTAGCATGCATTGACAATCAGATTAAAATCATATCTCCACAGTCCTATGAGAACATCTGAGAGCGACCACTTTGGGGTCATGTTTTTGTGACCTTTGAATCAGCCCATGGAAATGCAGTTTTCAAAAATCAGACAGTGAATCAGATTGTTTGACACACATTCATGCTTTTCAGCTACATTGCTCAGTCTCAAAATGCAAAGATATAAGACTTTATGAGATTGGCAGATAAAATTAGCAATTATGGTAATAACATAGGTCACCAGAACATGATCCCTAAGCAGTTGCAGTTAGATCTTCATGTAGGACAGTAGAGATTTTATTTTAATCAGATTGCATGCATTGATTAAATTATTGCTTGTGTTTTCTGTAATTTTATGCAATATACAATGTATATCTTTCATTCATTTAAAATTTCACTCAAACTTCATTGTTGAGGACATGATTGTGGATTAATACTGAAATTTCAGATGGGAAGTTTATATATCATACATGTTCGTTATGTTTAATATAAATACTGTATGGTTACATTGTTGGTAACTAAATCTGAATGTGTGATTACAGACAAGTAGTTATGTTTTCGTCCCAATGCTTATATAATATGATGAAACTTCCCCTCAACTTGCTCTTTTTTAACCTGTCTCATCTCCTGATTTGTCACACAGTTTGGTCCCTCTGTAGCCATTACAGTATTAATAAAAAATTATAAACTAGTGACCTCTGTAAAAAGGACAGAAGTTTTGGTGGCTTGTTTAGGGAACTAACTGTATTTTTTTATATGTACCCATGTCCATCAGTTGGTCTGCATGTCCGCTTATCCATTAACAGTCAAGTGCTATGAGCAACAACTTGACTTAAAATTTTATGCTTCGCATACCTTTAGGAAACCTCGTCTTACAATATTCATATCAATTCATCTTCATTTTTTTGGTGTTATACTGTCTTTAGAGAGAGTCATTTCTTATTTTTCATGATGTTTCCCTGACTTGAAAAAGCAACACATTGTAGACATTGGGACATTTGAGAAGATGTACATGTTAATGTGCATTTATGAACTGCTGTGTTTATATGTGTTATCATTCTACATACCGAGGTCATCTACATGTTTTATACTGGGAAGATGATGAAATGAAATAATTATGACTTATGTCGGGTACAACAGTTTCAAAATTATTTCATTTGACTTTTGGAACAACTGTAATACTATTACATGATCATTCATCATCTCTGATGTTATCACATTGTTGTGCACTGTGAGAAGTAAATTAATGAAATAATTAAAATTTATATTTTGTACATATGTGTCAGTTGTGCTGCTTTCAATGAGTTGGATAATTTTAAATTATGTATTATTTGCTCTTGTGTAAGGCAGTGGCTTCTTAGACAATGCTTTTTAGAATTTCTTCTTTAAATACGTTACCCAGTCATACCTTAGGAGGACTATTACTACCTCACAAATCCAGCCCTCCCAGACACTACTTTTAACTAAAGGGAGCTAAAATATTGTCTGCCGACCTAGATAGTGGTTGGACAGTGTGATCTCCTCTTAGGTATAAAGATTGGTTGCAAAACCCATGAACTTACCAGCTAGTACTTCAGCACATGCCAAGAAGCACACATTTGTCAGAGACCTTGGAAAAGCCAGAATCTACATGGAAGATATACCATTATAAGTTGGAGGAGTTTTTCACTTCTAAGGAAAGGATACTCCCATCTATATTTCCAACTTTTTCTCTTCCTATGCCAACAAAGTTCTGCCTTTAAAATTTGCTTACACTTTGTCATTGTCACACAATTAAGTACTTGCATCGGGAGCCTAAGCGCTTTCACATTAAGTTTGTGCTATAATTATTTATGTATGTTCAAGGCTCTAGCACTTATAAATTTTTTAAAAAAAATCCTTATATGTGTAATTCCATTATGAATGGGTACATATCAGTGAGTTTTTGTTCCAAGGCATTCATAGTGTCTGGGTGCCAACTTCATTGACTTTACTTGTAAAGGCAGTCTGGGGCCTTTTTCCCTATGGGTAATTGTCTCATAATGGATATTGTTACACATGCTTTTTAGTACCTATAATGGCACCTCAGTTCCCAATTATGTGAAGGTTTTTGCATGTAATATGGACACTTGCGTACATTTCTGTATTGCTTCCGCTCTGGTTGGTCAAGTATTGGTAAGCTTTCTATACATGGTTTACTCAGTCATGTCTTGCTCATGCATGTTTTTTTATGGTGACACTTGAGTGATGTTTATCTGCATTCCATCATATTTAAAGAGCACTTAGTCACTTGCATGGGTAGACTATGCAGCTTCGCAAGATAGGCTCGGGCTACAATATTTATTTGCGTGCCCTTAAGAAGCTCCTTATAAATATATAAATTCATCATTTCTGGTACATGCAGGTGAATTTCCTTTAGCATCCTTAGTCTTGGAATGCCGTGATTCAATGATTCAACCTGTACATGCTGTCCTTGACCTTCTCACTATTTTCCAGGTAACCGTCATTTTGTTATAGCTTTATGCCCACTCTGTATTCAAACAACACATATGCAAGCCCAGAGGTTTATACTTTTCCTCCCTAATGATAGTATTGTTATTATATTTTACCACTACGCTTCGTTGCTGTATTAGACTATCTCTTTATCAATTTCTGGGTCAGCTTTTAAGATTTAACTGCACCGACATTGCATTCTAAAAACATTTGTAGGGCTACAGTTTTATATGTTTGCTTTATTTTTCTTACAGATTACAACTATGGGCAAAGCACAGAAATGCAGAGATGAGGACAAAGATGTCATCAGTTTGCATGCTGACCTTTCCAGAGTGTGAGAATTTCTGGCTGACAAGGGAGATAGTCAACTCTTACCCTTCAGCCACAGTCTAACCCACATACCACCTCGAGATGCTCATTCAGCATGGTGGCAAGATTAGTTACTCATGTTTCAACAGATGTTGCTTCATAATCTCTCTGTACTCTGCTTTGAGAAGATACTCTTTACTCAATGACTTGAATTACTCTTTACTCAATTACTTGAATTTACAGTTTCTAATTCAGGGCATTCTGGGGGTTTAGAGAGTGGCAAACCTTGTCACTCTTTGCCAGCTAAGTCTCGTGCATTACAGGAGACCTTAGCTTCACCTCATACAACCATAAGGATGTTGTTTGTTCTCAAGTGATGTTATCAATTCTAGACGATTTGATGTGACTGAAAGATTCAGCTTTCAGAGCCTCTATTGAGGATGTTTTCCACCTTTGACTCGATGAGTTCTGCCTGCCTCTTCCCATTCCATCAGCAACCCGGACCAGAGCTTCAGCATCTGTTGCTCTTATGAAGAAATGGAAGAATCCAACTTAAGTTACTTCCGCAGTCCAAGGGAGTTATGGACATTCTGACCTGCCTTCATCATCATTTCTTTGGTGGCTCTATGTTGGCCATACACCAGTATTTCATTTGGAAACCCCAGCAGTTGCCCTTGATATCGCCACTTTGGGCATGACAAAATCACACTCCGTATGTATGGAATGGATGGCCTTCGATGACACTCTGCAGTTAGTGTGCAATATTTTTGCTTTTGCTTCAGTGTTGGACTTTGGTGGAACATAGCTTATGTTTTTCAGTGCCAAATACCTCCTGGCATGCATGGGAGTATGTCTCAAGAATGGCACAAGTACTGAACAGAGCCGCTCAACACACTTTGGCCAATGCTATAAATGCAGCTACAATTTACGATTGGCAGAATGTGACTCGGTAGTTTCTGACTGCACTTTCCTGAAGGACCACCATAAGGCCAAGTTAAGAGCATAGCCTTTATCCTCTAACTGTCTGTCTAATAGCCAGAGGGAAGAAGTCCGCAAACAAGCCACCAAGGAGACCAGTTTCCCTCCCCCACTACCACAGCATCAGTACAGTGATAGTATGGGAAATCAGAGGACCCAAGGGCACAAACCTCTGAAAACTGTCATATTGAAGAACCACCCAGCGAAAGACACAGTTCTCAGAAGCCAAAGTGGATAAAGCACCAAGAGGGTCCTGTCATTCATTGCAAAGTTTCTCCAGGGTTTTATGCCAGACTTTTCTTGGTCCTAAAGGCAAATGGCTCTTTGCCTCTGGTCATCGAACTAAGTACCCTCAATGAATTCATTCATGCCCCTTGATTCTCAATCAAAACTTGGTGCATTTTGAATGCCGTCCAAGAGGGAGACTAAAAAGATGTATACCTTTATGACCCTATTTAAAAGGCTTGCAGGATGCTCTTGTGATCCACCTACAACATCATATACCAATTCAGGGCACTTCCATTGAGACTCAACATCAGACTATGGGTCTTCACTCGTATAATGAATCGAGTTTTGATGCATGAATGGACCATTTCTTTGGTGGCAGCATCAAGTTGGCTGGAGAACATCCTGCAGAAACGTCAGGTGACTTATTTCTAAACACAAGATGATAACCCTTGTTAAACTGCTTACCAACCAGTGTGTCTCACGAACAAGGAAAATTCTGACCTAGTACCATCTCAACAATTTGTTCACCTAGGTATGGAGTTCAATTTACAGGCAGCATAGTTCATCTCCTTCAGGATTGGCCATTGAAAATCCAGAGCATGTTTCCTTCTTTACTTTCAAGGAAAATTCTATCTGCAAAGAATATATTTTGCCTACTAGGCTTGCTCAATGTGGCAGCAGGCCTCATTGTCCTAGGTCGCCTTTGTTTGTGCCCATTGCAAATGAATCTTCTGTCCTAATGGAGGCCAAAAGTTTGCCCACTGGAACAATCTCTCCCCATCAGCACACAATTGAGGCACCTTCTTTGGAATTCGGGCATCCAACCTTGGCTCATGGCAGGTATACCTCTGCAAGTACAACCACCCAAGATTACAGTCTATACTGTTGTAAGTAAGGAAGGCTGGGGAGCTCACTTACTACCATCCTTTCAGGAAGCCAGTGGTGCATGGACTCACCAGAAATGACATATGCATATTAATATTCTACAGATGACGGTCATTGTGAAAGACAAGGAGAAATCAAATCCCCAGACCCATGCAGCCTGGTGTGTGACTTTCTCAAGTGGTGTTGAAAACAACAAATCCATGTACGAGTTTGCCATACCATGGGACCGTAATGTGCTAGCTAAGTCTTTTTCCCAGAACAATTGACCAATCCAGTCAAAATGCTCTCTTATTCCCTTGGTTTTCACTCAGATATGTACCCAGTGGGACTGGCTGTTGGTGGACCTGTTTACTACAAGATGGAATGCAAAACTTCCAACGTTTGTATCCCCAGTCCCAGACTCAAAAGCCTGGGCAGTCAATGCTCTGTCAATACATTGGAACAGCCTGGATACTTACACCTACCTTCCAACACCTTTGATTCCAAAGTGATAAGAAAGCAACAGAATCCTCATTGCACCACTTAGATGGGAAAAGTCATGTATCATTGACCTTGTCAAGCTTGCAATGGAAACTCCTTGGAGAATTCAGGCTTTCCCTCATCTATTCAGACAACCACATTGGCAGTTTCATTCCTACCAAGACCCACTGAAATTGCACGTCTGGATCATATTAAACGGGCCCTCAGAAATAACATTTCTCACAACCAGGTCATGGGGAGAATCACTCTAGCAAGAAGGCACTCCACTGTGAAAGCATATGAAGGCAAATGACATGTTTTAACCCAGTGGTGCACAAATGAATATATCTCTCCAGGCATCTATACTGCCTTTAGAAAACTTCCGCAGGCTCATCGAAGAAAGAAAGTTTGTACAGAGTACAATAAAAGGTTACTGCTTCATGATCACTGACACGATTTGTCATCACAGAAGAGAGGGTATCAGACAAGACAGGGACTTCTCTGACATTCTCTCAACCTTTGAATATATACTGCAAAGAACATTAACCCTCTGCTCAAAGTGGAACCTATCTTGGGTATTAAACCTGGCTGAGCAAGACACCTTTTGAACCACTCTCAGGGGTATCAAGTGCGCCTTTCAAGACAACTTTTAGCTCCCTTTAGCTAAAAGTATTATCTGGGAGGGCTGGATTTGCGAGGTAGTAATAGTTTTCCTGAGGTATTATGACTGGATTAAGTATTCTCGAAGAAACATTTTACTCAGAAAAATTGATATTTAATTCAAGTACTCCAAAATTTCAAGTTTGACTACAATTTTATGGTCGTCATCTCCCATGTTTTAAAATCCTAGTGAGAGATTTGAAAACAAAAACGCATTACATATTGAGAATTTTAGTTCTTGTTACATGTATACTTAATAAGTTAGTAAAGTATCACGTTAATAAAATCAAGATAACAGTTGATGTTTTTGAAATTTCAGATTGGTTTTGCAAACTACATGCATCATTTCCGGCATTGTCGCGTTGATGGGGACTTGTTATTGCATATGAACAATGAAGACCTTGTGGAAAGTATCAAGATCTCAAGCTGTCTTCTGCGGAAAAGGTTTGAGTGTCAGCTGATTCAGTTGTTTGTCATATAACTATTAATGGTTGAATTTGGCATTTTTTGAATGTTGCAGTACCATTGCCATACTTACAGACCACGGGATGGGTAATTATACAAATGAAAATGGAATGCAAATTAAATGCAAAATGAGGTTAAACAAAATGCTCAATGAAAACAAATGAAATAATGAATGCATTTTTAAGAAAACAGCACAAATTTACAACACCCATGGATGGATAGCCCATCAGCACAATTCTGGCTATGCAATGAATAGCTAGTTTTGGTTTACCCCAAATCTCTTTCTCGCACACACACACACACACACACACACACACACACACTCTGCACTGGTGGCCTACGTGGTTAGAGCATCGCCTCAGATGCAGGAGGTTCTGGGTTTGAACCCCAGCCAAGTCATACCAAAGACATAAAAATGGTACTCACTGCTACCTGGCTTGACACTCAGCATTAAGAGGTTAGTGTTGGGACTGGTTGGCCTGGTGTCAGGATAATGTGACTGGGTGGGACATAATGCAACATGTCTGTGGCATGATGCTTCAGTGCAAGACATCACTATAAACTGTCACACTGCTTAGATTGCAGCAATATTTCTGAAAACATCTGAAAGCTATGTTAAAAATCCAAATCACGCACACACTCACAAACAGATAGAGCAAAAAGTGAAGAAAAACTAAAACAGAAAATTCAATTTTTATACAGCTACCATAAAGCAGATTGTGTTCAGGTATGATGTCGTCCATCCGACTGTTACCAGTTTTTATTTCAAGGCAGTAACTCAGTTTTTCCACCATCTAAAGTTTTAGAGCTCACTACCATAACATTTTTTTGCAGTTCTGTATTTTTAACATAATGTGGTACATACCACATACCATAATATACCATAATTGTTTTTGTTTTCACATTTCCTGCTCTCAAATAACTAAAAAGATATCTTGTTCCAGTTTAAAGTAAAATATTAGCATATTATATCCATTATATTATTTGAAAAATAAATCATAATCTTGAGATAAATGGAAAAAAAATATCTTTTTGGAAAGAAGATCTCAGTCTCCCCTCCCACAAAAAACTTGAATGGTTAATACCACACATGTACATTGGATGAATTTGCTATTTACTATTGTATAATTTGTCATAAAAATTATGTAGCTAAAGTTGGATGATCAAGCTGCCACCCAGTAAAAGACACTGTTCTGATATTGCAAAGTTGATAAAAATATTATATGTTGACAATGAAACTTACAATATACTGGTTACACTGTTGATATAATGGGCAGGGAAACCAACACCCAGGACAAGATGCTTAGCAGATTGAGCCAGAAAACCAAAAAAAAAAACAAAACAAAAAAACAAACAAAAAACCCACACTGGCTCAATAAATGAAAAATATTTCTTGGACGAGATAAATTATTTAAAATTCAGGCAACTGCTGTCTTGAAAATCTTAGGTTAGTTCTTGGTCTTTCAAAGGAATGAATGTGTTTAACACACATATTAACATGAACTAATAATACAACCAAAGTTTTTTTAAAAAGTTGGATTTGGCCCAAATATTTTTCCAAAAATCCTATTCAGCCACCATTGTGGCATATTCGACACTTGTAAAATATGTGATTGAAGGTTCACAAATATAATTATGTTTGTAATATTTAAAATTTGTGACAAATTCAAATCTTTTAATAAAAAATTAATATATTTAATTATTTGGTCATGAACAATGAAAACTTGCTTTTAATATCATTAAAATTGTAAAAATATTACTCCAGAATGTCCATACATTCCTTACTGACAGAAAGTTCCAAAATATTGGTACAGTGAAAAAGTACATGAATACCTTTATGCAAGTTTATGGATAGCTTGCCCTTAAGGTATGGAAGTTGCCCATTGATTTTAGTGTGAAAAGGTTGAAGGACTTGGTCATTGTGGCTCAGAGAAAATAAAGTTTTGTAGAATAACTTCTTTTATAGAGTAAGTTCCTTGATCAGACTTTATAGATGGTTTGCACATAGGGTAATAAAGATTTCTTTGTCAGATGGTTGCATATAATGGTCATGTTAAGTCTTAAATGAAAATTATATTTTTTACACCAGTAAGTTTACTTCAACACAGAATGCCTTGACCATAGGTCTGTCATTAAGATCTGTTGGTCAAGAGACTCCAGAATCTGCATAGGACTTGTTAAACACTGAGCAAGTATAGAATATGCTGTTCTTGGTAGTCTTGGTGATATAAAACAGTCTTGTTAATGGTCCAAGATCTTCTTGACTGGAAAATCATTGTGGGAGGGTCCTACATCCTCACAGGATGCAGAATGATGAATGATAAACAATAATAAATGAAACGCAAATGTGTTTTTTAATCGATTTGAAAATTGATGCTTTTCAGGATCCTGCTAAATTTCCATGGTCTAAAGCCCTTTTGAATGGTAATCTTGAATCAGTTTGTTATACGGACGGACAGTTTTTTCTCTCATAACAAGCTGAGACCTTGTTCTTTGATGACATCACCAGTGTTTATTTCTCAGAAATGTTGAATTTGAATGAAGCAATATTAAGAAGTAAAATTTGCTGACAAATACTCGATAACTATATTTTTATATTTATAGCATTTGTGGTTATATTTTTATTTATCATAAATTCAGTGCAATCTTTTGAAAGTTTATGCCTTTGGTTTTATTATTAAAAGACTTTTTTTTAACTAGTCAGCACTAAAAAAATGGATGATCTTTCTTCAGTATGTTCATTTCCATTTCATTCCAAATTTTTCATTGCACAATCGATGCATTTCTGAGACAGCAGAAAAAAAACAGAAGTAGATAATTACTGAACTGCACATGTGAATGGAATACAAACAGAATGCAAGCAGAATTTATTTGGAATGAATTTCTGATACAAATGGAGTGCAGATGAAATATACACTAAATGCAGATTTGGTCAAATTAGTTGTTTCAGGTTCTGTAAAAGAAAACTTGCTGTGAAAAAATCCAGAATTGTTGTGTCTGATGTTATAGGTAACTGTGTGTGTTTGTCCAAAGAGCAAGTAGACTGAAGCTACATTTTTTAAAAACTTTCTGAAATGGTTTAAAAAATGATGCAACTCTTGTTAAATACTGTCTTACAAAAGACAAGGTTTGAAGTTGATATTAGCCCCATGTCCAATTCCAGTCAAACTTGTGCATATAAAAGAGGTCCTACTCTCTTACCTAAATATTTAATTCTTATCCATTACCACTTTTAATAAAGAAAATTGACAATTAATAAGCCAATGGTTTTCTCATCCATTATGGCACCTATTTTTGTGGATTATTGACATTATAGCTAGCAAGGCCTATTTAAGCTATCTGCCAGAAATGAGACATTAAAAATCCTGCATCTGCATACAGTATGAGTAATAGTCAATGATAGGATGTATAAATTTGACTTTTTGTTTTGTAGCATTGTTTAATTTATGTCTATGTTTACATTAAGTACAGTTGATTACCTCTGACACCTATTTTCCTTTTACTTTTAAAACTTTGCATTTAAGAGTGATTTGTGTGTCAAAATCCCACCTGAATTTCTGCAGAATAACAAATTATGTAATTCTTGATCATAAATAATTGCACAAGTGTGCATACCTTTTGTACATTTGTAATTGCCAGATGATGCTGTAGTGTAGAGCTAAGGATGAAAACCAAATGCTCAGAATATCAGCAACCAAATAGGGCTGTCAAAAATCACGAACAACCAACCCGGGTACCCGTTGTGAAATTTAACGGGTACCCGAGTACCCGTTAGCACATGAATGACATGTACAACCGTAGACCAACTAATTGTTATCCCCATTTCTTTAATATTTTGTATGGCGATAGAGGCTAACTGTGTAATGCACTACTCGGTCTAATGCGTCCACACCGATGTGAATGATCTGACCGCACGCTATTAATTAATAAATTTATTTAGAATGACCTTTGTACACAGATGGTAGGTATATTCCAACTTTTAATGATCACTGTGATCAGCCGCTTTAAATCGTTTAGAACACTCACCTTTTTTAAAGTATAAGTCCTTGTTAGAACAGACCACGTTTATTCATCGGCTTTTGACCGCAGATTTGAATTACCCACGCATGCGTGTAAAGCAGCTTTACCACATGTCAAGAGTAATGCGTTAAAACCGTCTTTGTGTGTGTGTGACTGTGTGTGTGTGAGTGAGGAGACCACAAACTGAATTCACTACACAATAGTAATAATTCAAACTAGATAATATAATGTTTGTAAATGTTTTTATTTTTATGACAATTACAAATGGGGTTATTATGCCCCAGTTATACCACGTGACCACACAGTCGCAGAAGTGTTATTATTTTGGAATTATCGGTATATGTATGATGGCTAACTTTCAAAATTAGCAGAGCTAGTCAACTAGAAAAACAACGAGCTGCTCAAAGATTACTTTGAGGCATTATGAAGATTTCAAGGTGTCTAGGTGATAATTGTTCATAATATAAATTGTGGGATTTCTTTGACATGTGTGTTCGGAAATCAAAGGTATACATCTGGATTTCATTAAAAGAGCACGCAATGTACTGATCATTTAGCACCCACATTCAATAGTTATCGTGTACAAAGAGGTTTATTACCTGTAGAACAATGCTATGTTTTAACCTTGGTATATAATGCCTCGGGGATAACGGTTTGTCCTGTTGCACAATGCCAATGAATTTTATTAATCCAAACAGATGCTCTGATGTATTGTTTATTCATATTAAGCAGGGATCTGGTTTCTAATTAAAGCCATAGCTGTCACACCTGTTCGAAGTGGTTGGCGAGTGTGGCGATTTTATTTTTTTTTACGGGTACCCGCGTTTACGTTTCAATACCCGGGTTTTTCAATACGGTCAGGTACCCGAGTACCCGATGACAGCCCTACAACCAAAGCAGTTACGTGAACATATCTGGCAGAGTTGGGGGGGAAGCTGTATTATACTTTATTTGATTAGCAATTCAATAAAAATTATTATTCCTTGTATTGATCAATGATCTTGAAATTGGAAACTTTTACATGGGTTTTATGAGAGAGAGATTGCTTAAAGCATGTGGCATGCAAGGCACATGTGCATTCTGTATAGTACAGTTTTGTTATTGCACAGACAAAGGATAACAGTTTTAATTCATTATTCATTGTCTCTTATTATTTTTATTTTATGTCAAAGAAGAAAATCTTTTTGGAAAAAATCCCAAAACAAACCAGTAGACAGATTAATGCTAATATATTTGTTCCAATGAGCACTCCCCAACGTTTCTCCATTATTTTATTGACATCGTTACTGTGACTTAACCAATTAGAAGTCATCATTGTATCATTCAATAAAAGGCATTTATCCCTAGTTCATCTCAGTATTCAGTGGTCAGTACCAGAGTTGGATCATGGGGGGTTGAGGTGGTGCACCTCCCACTCCGTTAATATCATCATGAAAGAACATGGTGGAGTGTTTCCAAGAGTAGGTGTTCATTTCAGTTAGATGGTTTAAACTATGCCCAGGTAACCATCAAAATGCAGTGGCACCTGGAGGGGTTTCCATCCTACAAATTCCTCAGATACTTGTTTACACCTCTCCTCCTATGATAACTCTGAATAACAATATATTCATCAAAATGGCACTATAGTTTGGTTTTAGGGAAATTCTGGTCATATTTTTATATTTATTTCCCAGATTTTCTTAACTTTTTATTAGTTGTGTTTAATTTTATGGTAAATGACTAGGAAACTAAACTCGATCCATTTTGAAGATCCAGATATCCAATAGTGATTTCTTTTTATAGTCTGTATTTCCAAAACCTTATACAGTAAAAACTGTTATGAGCGACCTCTGCTAGGAGCACCACCTGTCATTTCTGACCACTATCATAATGTGCGGATCGATTTTATTATATAAATGCGCTGTCGTGAGCAACCACATGCTGAATGCAGTTATGATGCCTTGGCAAAATATGCATTTCAACACTGCTATGAACGACCGCAATTGCAAAAATGGGGATAAACTCCACCAACCTTTATTTAATCCAATGACCACTTGTACGTTCTAAAAAAAAAAAATAGAGGCTGGCAACCAGTATCTGAAATTTTTTAGGTATGCTTTTAGTGTTTCATATTTCTATTGTAAACCAGACTAAAAGTACCTGTAGAGTATTCCAGCACTGAGCCTGGTTCCCGGCTGTATCCAACTCTGTGAACGACTGGCCGCATTGCAAGAACAGAGACAGACACCACTTTTTCATGTCCTGGTCACGTTTTTAGTCAAAATCTCAAATTCATCCTACTTTTTGCAAAAATTTACCTGTATGTGTTAGGTCTAAAAAATTAGGTTTTTCCCTGCTGTATTTTGTGATGCGAGTAGAAAGTTTACATTATTTAATATCATTGTAGAACTAAATCTGTTGACTTTTCAGTAATACCATTAATTTTGGTGTATCTTAAATGATATTGATGGTACAGGGCTCAGAAGTTGAGTACAACCTTATGATGTGTAAACGTGCCACATGGGGTTAATGAGTTAATGTGAGAGGCTCTTTCTAAATATTATATGTAGATTAAGACTCTGGAATATCTTAAGTAGGTTTTATGTATTACATCCTGCATAAATAAACAATTTGAATAAATCAGTTGTTAATTTAATTTATTTATCATTTATCGCAAGAGATGATGTTTTTGAAGTATTACTTTTGAATATTGCATCTGATGTAAATACAATGGAAATTCTGTATCTGATTTATGCTTTTCAGGTTTATGAGAGAGCTGAAAGATCTTAAGATGTCTGCAGACTATACATCATGTGACCCATCAAAGCTTGAACATTGGTTGAAAGATATTGCTCCAGAGTTCAGCCAGTACACCTATAATCTGGTTCAGTCTGGTTTGGACCAGATGTTCCTTAGACACGTGAATGAAGAGCACCTCAAAGAGGATTGTGGGATACAAAATGGCATACATAGAGCCAGAATTCTACAAAAAATTAGAGGTAATTACTTTTCGATACTCTGGACATGAACTTTTCTTTACAAAAGACAGCACAAAATGGAAGACATTTGTTTTTGTCCATTTGAGCATTTCTGACAATAGTTTATGACCCTCTAGAAATTAATAACAATTTGCTACCAGTTGTAAGTTGGCCTCACAGGTTTTCTGTGTTGGAATAAAAATTTGTCCAGGTTGAAGATTATAGATTCCTCTTATCCAATAAACAATTCGTTATGACAGAGTTCTTGAGATCGTGTCTGTGTTTCACAGCAGAAAGCCAATGTGGTCTATTTACAGAATGTCATAACCACTGAGTATTTTCCCAATGTTTCATTTACTTTTTCATTGAATTTTTCACTTTCCTTAACAGCTATTGCAATCAATTGAATTAAATTAGCTGTAGCCACATAATTTCTTGTCCAACCAGTCTCAGAGTTCATAGAGCTACCATACACTTCAGGTAACAAGAGATGTTTAGATGTAATAATCATAACATTTCAGCCTGTGCATTTGGTACTGATTTTACAAAAGAGGCTGTCAGAATATATTGGGTGCATGGGATTAGATGGGTTGAAGGTAAAATACAGGTATGCATGGCCTTGATTAAGTGAGGTTGTACTGTTTACAATTTATGCTAGACCTATTTCCATTTGTTGCCATGGTAAAATCCCCATACCTTTTATTACATTGAATCCCACCCGATTCTACACCCTTTCTCTGACCATGATCCATTGGTTGTAACCAAAAAACCATTGCAAATATTATTTATCCTCTGTTATGAATGTTTATTAAAAAAAAATTATAATTTCACTGTAACTGCAGTATTTGTTATTTACAAACCCGAGGGTCCAAAAATTATACCCCTATTAAAAATGGTTACAACATGGATAAATTTATGTGCCAAGCTTGTTGAATTTCCTTCTGGCAGTTTAGGAGAAGGTAGAGCTGCAGACATAAAGATTGATAGAGAGACAGATAGATTGATAGATAGACAGACAGACCAGGTTTCACAATAACGGCTTGCTTAAGAGTAAGGATAAATATTGTAAGTGTCTGTCTGGGGCAAGGGTTTTTAATAAATGTATCCTTCTGGGTCTTTACAGCATGCACTTAGGCCATGTGATATCAGATTAGCACAGAAACTGTACATTGTAATTAATTTTAATTGATACAAGCACCTCGATCACAGTATTCCAAGTACAAGCAGGTAAATTAACAAACAAGAAAGACTTGAATTAAAAAAATGTATTTTAACAAAATATTCAGAAATAAATAATATTGTAAAATTACATAATGCTTGGTTACTTCATTTTTCATCTCCCTCTCCCTCTACATTCATGCTTTAGAGTCCAGACCAATGTGGAGTTATATACCTTTTTATTTAGTTATTTGGCAAAAAACTTTATATCCCCAAAAACTATTTGGAAGTGGGAAACAACTGCATTATGTATGATCTATCTTGTAGTTATAACTTATTCAATCGAATTACATTTAAAAATAAAATATTTAATTTTCACTAATTAATTAATTCAGATAAAATGAGATTATGTCTAATTCATTATCATTCAAAACTTACCTTTAAGTTGTAATGTGAAGCTCAGATGGTTGTGGCATATCTGGGTATTTGAAAATGGCACTTGATGTAACTGAGCTCCTGTCAGCCAAACATTGAGCAGGCCTTCCTTATATAACCTCTAGTCATCCACCAGCTGTCCATTGAATGATTGACAGGGAAGAAATTAACCAATGAAAGTTTGTGAGGATGTTAGACAACTGAGCCAGGCTTTATGAAAGGTTATGACAGTGTTCCTTACAAGTCTTATGTAACTGTGAAATCTGCATTTATACAAACCAATTATTTGATATGACTAAATGATGTATAATGTCATATCATCAATATACAGCTATTATTATAATTCCATTACATATCTACATACACCACCTGACTTACTAAAGACCACTCAAAATTTTTGACCCAAAAAATACAGTGGTCTAGTCTAGGTAGAGATGGATCTGAGATGTCAGTTGAATAAGACAAGTGAATGCAAATTCTACTTAATGCATATTACAGCTCAGAAAGATACTGTATATACATGTACTCACTTGTAAGATGAATCCTACTGCAAACTGTACAGACATACATCACATAATATGCCAGCAGATCTGGGTCTGTGCAGTTTGTTAGGAGTATTCAGTAGAGCAAACAACATTAACCCTGATCTCCAGGAGCAATATGCTATGGCAGATCAGGATCTTTGTTTATTTGCAATTTGAATCAACTTAAAAGCTGGTATATATTGTATAGTATTCATCAGGTTATTGCGTGACACATACATCGTTAAGCAAGTATTACCAAACTAAATTTTGCACAATAAAAACAGTCCATGATTCCACTCATACCACACTTTTATAAGTACAACTAATTTATTATGTATTGAAAAATGAAATATGTCTTAAAACATTATTAAATCATAGGAGGTATCTGTTAATATTCTCTTTTTGGGGGAGACCAGATAAGCATAGTACAGGTCAGTTATGTCCTAGGACTAGTTTTCCTTTTCTGCAGTATATGTCTTTGTGGCATGAGTCAGTTTTTGTTTTACTCCATTTCAGCTCAACATGAAATTAAATTTTTTTTTGATCCAAATGCTAACATTTGTTGGTTGCTTTGTTGGCTTGCTGTTCCTAATGTATTCAGCAAGAGATTAAAGAATTGAATTAAAAATATATGCAAAACCAATGCTTTAACAGTTGTTTGTGTCGTTGATTTCAGTTTTACATCTATGATGTACATTAAGCTTGTGAAGTTATCAGATGATTTGTTGTTGATGTGATGTTTTATGCAGAGATTATTTAGTTGTTTATTTAATACCAGGAAAATTAGAGTAACGTGCCTTGCCTAAGGACACGCCACAGTAGCCTACCCAAAATGATCAGATGGTGGGATTTGAATACGCACCCTTTCATGACACAAATCCATTGTGCTGACCACTAAGCCACTGTGTCTCCATGAAATTATCTATAAACAATATTCTTAGAATTTAGACATCAGTTTTATGTATGTTTGTTATTAAATTTAGACATTGTCAGGATCCACGCTAGAGGGTGAAGGGACAATTTAGACAAAATAAACACACTAGTGCCTGAAATTTTGCTGAAATATGTAAAGAAACTAGTTAACATCATCTTTTCTTGAGTCAGTATCACTCCTCTTTTGCCTTTTTAGGCCATTGAAAGCTTTCATATTCTGAGTACAATTTAAATTTTTGTGATTTTTTTTTTCTGTTTAAAGAGCAACGTAAAACCAATTAAACATAGTAGTTTCATGTCTTGTGGTAAACTGTTGAATCATTGATTGTTTCTGTCTGCAATTACATTTAGATCTCTGAGATTACTGCCAAAAAATTGGCAGATTAAGCTTGAAGAAGTGAGTGAAATTTCATGTATTTGTGGCCCGATGACATAACAGTTATTCCTCTGTTGAATTTTCTAAGCTGCTTGCTAGTGAAGGAAAACAAGTTGATTTCATTCATGTTTCATATTTTAAAGGTAATACCATTTCTCCATCAGATACATTACTTGATCATATTAATGTTTCGAATTACTAGTTTTTTCTGCTACCTGTGGCATCCAGTACTCATATAGATGTGAAAACATCCTTGTGTGTGTGTGTGTGTGTGTTGTTGTTGTTGTTGTTTGCTTGCACTGTCAACAGGCCTTCTGGGAATTCATTGGATTTTAAAATGTTTTCACTCGTCCACTAAATTTGGTTCGTGGTACAGTAACTCTAAGCATTATTAAAGATAGTATACACTAAATGTTGCAATTTATCGTGCATTTGATGATATTTTACATTTTGCTACCACTTCATTTATGATAACATGGTAACCACATGACGTCATATATTGACAGTTCAAAGGGTGTCTCAAAACATGAGGTTACTTATTCGAACATGATTTGTAGTAATAGTTAATATTAATGTTCATTACACCACTCCCTTGGGGGCCCTGATTGGCTGAGTGGTCTAAAGCACTCACCATTATGGATCACTGCCATCTCACCTCTGTCTGCATGGGTTCGTGTCTCGGATTTGAACAATGTGGTTATGTGAGAAAGCTTGCCAGTAGCTTTTTGTGGGTTGGTGGTTCTTTCTGGGGTTTTCTCGAGTTCTTCCTTCATAGAGGCCACCATGTATAGCCTGTCTTGTACTGAACATGGCATTAATCCCTACAACAACAACAACAACCACTCCCTTGATAACTTGCACTCAACGGATCCAAAAGCATAGACAACATCATAAGCAAAGGTGCAAGTTAGCGAGAGACCTCCAAAAAAAATAAGAAGGGATTGTATCCACACCGAACATCGAAAAAACTGCAGGGGTGGGGTGGGTGATAACTGGGCTGTTTAATGGCGAAATATTTGTTTCATAATCACATTGGGAGTAATTGTCAGTAAAACTCTTTTTGTGATGCAGTTTGTTCATTATTCTGTATCAACCATCTTTATTTTCAAGGTGCCCAACCTCTCAATGATTGTTTACATTATTCCACCTGGTTTCAACAACCATCATGTCGAAGCAAAACCATTGTGTGTTACGTCACTGCATCATCTTTTTGTTATTAAGTTTGATTCCCTGCCTCTTAAGCTTCCTGCAATTGCAATAAAAGGAGCAAACAAAGCGAACTAGACTAGTCACTGATTCAAGCCAAATGGGGTTCCTTTTCTGAAAAAAACTAGCGACATTTGTTTCATGAAACAACAGTCAGCGTCAAAATTCATTCTTTTTATTGTTCTAGTAGTAAAATATTGATGTCGGGATTTCATTATAACTAATAGTGAAACTTCTCATCCTTATGGAAATCTCTGAATGCCAGTTAAGGAAATTTATGTTAACTACAAACTCTGAAACTTTTCTCCACAGTCGCCCATATCTGTGAAACAACGCTTTTTATTACACAAAGTATTCATTTTGCTTTCTTGTCTTGCTTTTTTTTTGTCACATTTGTTAATGAGTAGGCTAATTTAAGGTAGTTTAATTTTAGTATGTACACAATAATATTTGTAACAGCATTTCCTAACTGAATGAGTTGACCTGACCCATGAGTGGGGCTGTTACCTCTTACACAAGTAGTATTTACATGCCTTTTAAGTTTTCTTTTTGTTCCATCCCACCCCAACCCACCCTCATATGATAGAAAAGATGCAACTGATGTGTTAATACAAAGCAGGTCTATTTTAATTCAGTGCAGCAATACAACCAGTACTTCAGCCAGTCAGATATCAAAACATGGTAGGCACTTAATTAGGTTCAGTTAGATGTTATGGTACATTATTCATATTTCATATTTGAATACATAAGGGTACATTGCATTTATGATGATTACACTTAAACCGAACTAAAAGATAGAACTAAATATGAATTTCACTCCATCAGACCTATTTAATTGGTATTTATTTATTGAAGTGCTGCCTAGGTGTTAGCGACATTTACATCAGTTGAAATTTTGTAAAGAAATATTGTTATTTAAAGTGTACTAAGACTGCTTTTTCTAAAGAAAATTTAACCTAATACATGTATATGACTTCTTATTAAAAGTGGAGAATTTCATAACGTTGATTCCAATTTCGAGGTCCTGTCTACAGTTTTCTATGACAAAACAAGCAAATGTAAAGATTTCAGTTACCAATTTTGATCGCAATTTTCTTCTCGGTCAGCAATTAGGTACTCTCTCACTTTCAGTTCTCCCTTATGTTTGGGGGCAGAATTGAGAAAGTTAGAAAACAGGCTAATTTCAGGAGTTGTTCCTTCAACTGTCAGTCCAGGCTCCTTTCTCATGTCATCACCAAGAACCATCACAGAGAAGGAACCATGGGACATATGCAGGCTATTATCAGGCAAGAAAACCCTATAGAGGTCAAGTGAGTATTAGGAGATTGTACCCACATACTTCTCACAGACATTCCAGGAGGGAGGAAATAAAACAAGTTTTCCCCTGTACTAAGCCTCCTAATAATAAACAGTGGCTTGCATCTGCCAGCATCCCCAGTTGCCTATCCATTGGGTGCCAGACTCTGTGGGAGTCTTGAGATATGTGGAGCAACTTTTTCTCACCAAATGAATGGTTGATCCAGCTATATTCAAAGGGTCTTGGGATCTCATGTTCCAGATCCAGCAAATTTGGTTTCAACATCAGTTCTTAGGTATGTACACTGGCAAAGGACTGCATGGTAATCCACTTAAGAACAACTGCATCATCCATGATGTTGGTGTGCCTGGATGATATCTGGTAAATACAGCTTTGGTTCAAGACATGAACAGTCTCCTTTACCACCTTCATAACCTAGCATGGATAGTAAATCTGGAGAAGTCCTTCTTGTTCCTTTCCAAAATTTCATTGCCATCTAAGTATCTAACCCATATCAGGATCATTCGTCTATATACATAGACTGGATTGTTCTTGCTTTTCAGAAGACCTGTTCTAAAAGGTTATTACAGCAGGAGAATTCAACTCTTCCACAGATCTCGTATCCTTTGGTCGCCTTTACAGTTGCCCATTTCAGATGGAACTCCTTCCTCAGTTATGCCCAATATCTGCTCTGCTGAATCATCCCATCATGATATCAGTGGACATCAAACACATCTGTCTCACTGCAAAAGAGTGGTCATTTCATCTATTTTCCATTGAACTAGCACCCTGTGTGGATGGCCAGTAGGGGATCTGTTCATGACAAGGTGGAACAACAAGCTCCCCATCTTTGTCTTACCATTCCTGGATCCAGCAGCATGAGCTGTGAAAACTCTAGCAATCGAATGGCCATGAATTTGCCTTTTCTTCATCAGTTCTAACTCTGAAATTGATGTTGAGAGAAGTGCATAATAGGAGCTAAAAAAAAAAAAAGAGATGTTTTCACATCAACAGGAGGGGTGGATTCTGAAGGTAGCAGAAACTAATTCATAACATTATTGTTATTGGGTAAGTATGTTTGGAGAAACATAATTTACTACAAACTTTACTATATACTCACAAGTCTGGTCCAACTGCAGACTGCATAGACCATTCTACATGTATAAAGTTATTCTATAAAACTTATATTAGTGGACACTTCCATGTGAACAACACCTGCTTATAAAGAACATTTATTGGTCCTTTCTCATAATTTTGATCACCTTGAACCTCTATATAAAGAATCCCAGTCCATAAAGGACAAATCTGTGTGGTCCATTAAATGTCCTTTATAGACAGGTTTCACTGTACTTAAAAAGTTTATATTACCTGCATGTACTCCTAATTGTTTTCAGAATTTGAGTGCTCCTCACTGCGTGAAAATGCAAACAACCACAGAGGTATTATCACAGTCAGTGTTACATGTGTACATACTCTTAGAAACCTCTAACCTTTGCTCCATATATGAAATTTTATCCTTTACCTTTGTTGTCTACCTTGTTGATTGAATCAGTCCTTCATTTATGTTAATCAGAGTGCATAGTTTCACTGCATTATACTTTTATTTAAAGGTATTGAACATTGTCAAGATTGTTTTTAGATAATTTCGGTCCATTTTTGTTGCATATAAGTATTGTGGGATATAGGCATCACTGATCCAAGATCAGCAACAGTCATGGTATCACAACATTAAAGCTCTGGATTTAAATTTTTCATAGTCAGATGGGTGTTGGGGGTGGAGGGATATATGCTTACTGGAAACATCTTCTCAAATACACTTTTACTGATAAATGCAGGTTACAGAATGTTGTCTGTCTTGATCTCATATATCAAAAGGATCAGTCTGTGCTTTTACATTCCCCTTGATCTGAGAATTTTAATAATATTTTTAATTATCAGTCTGTGGAAATCATGCAAGCGAAGTTAGTTTAGCACATTGTTAAGCCAAAGACATTGATTTGAATCATAAGTATTGCACTACATGTTTTTCATATTCACACCTGAGAAATATAATTTCATTTATATATAATATCTTTATGTTATAATATACTCTTTCCATTAGTTATAAAATGCACACTTTTTAGTTTATTTCTTCTTTCATTGCTTGATCCTTTATAATTGATACAAACTGATTAACATTTATGGGACACTAATAATACCTTGATATTGTTATGTATGTATAAGCTGTCATGTTTATCTGTCTTTTTCCTTTCTCCTTCTAACTCTTATTTGTCTACATTAAGAGTAGGACAGAAAAGTGTTGTTTTTAGCTCTGCTGGTCAGAGACCAGAAGAGTTTATGGGATGACCTTGTGTTCAGTGTCCATTATCCATTGTCCAGCCATTATCTGTTCATCTGTTAGACAAGTTTGTTTTCACTTGCAGGAATGCCATAATGAAACTTTACTCTCACATTTGTGATACAATGTAGTTGATCCTTAATGTAACTGTGGCCCACTTGGATATCTGTTATGGCCTCCACAGAGGCCATCTTGAAAATCTTGTTAGTGCTATTCCTTATGTGCTGAAGGTCATACTAACATTGGGTCTTTGCTAAAAGACTTGTGATGTCTAGATGATCTTAAATGAAATTGGTAATGATCCGACATCCAATATGACCATCACAACAGTCATTTGGAAAATCTTGTATTTACAATTCCTCCTAGATGGAAGGTCATATTGAAATGTTGTCAAAAAAAGACTGATAATGATGTCTAATTGGTCCTGAATTAAAATGGTACCAATCTGACATCCAATATGGCCTCCTTGGCAACCATCTTAAAAATCTAATTATTGCTACTCCTAAACTGAAAGTCATATTGACATAGTTTTGTCACCAAAAGACTTTCTTTGATATCTAGTTGGTCCTAAATGAAAATGTGCATATCCAGCATGGCTGCTATGATGGCCATCTTGAAAATTGTGTTATAGGTACATGTACTTGGTGGATGGTGATATGAATGTAGGGTTTCACCTAAAGCTTTCTTATGATGCTTAGTTGGTTGTAAATGAAAATGGTCCAGTCTGGTATCCAGTATGGTTTTCATGGTGACTATCTTTTTATTGCACAAGAATATTAGTGGTGATTTCAATAAATGCAGTTCAAAAGATGAGGCAGTCTTCTCTTTCCAGTCTTTGAAATTCATTTTGCCAGTAGTGTCAGACCCTTCGGGGGACTCGTGTTTAACCATTGTTTTAAAATTTTAGCTCATGTCAAAGTATAGCTTAAAATGAATGTAAATACACGTATTGATCTTTTACAAGAAATGTGTACAAACATGTAACATACAGTAATATATCTGTTTAACAAGGGTTTTGGAAATTTTTTACAAATTGTCAAGGAATGGCTAATTTTGTACATTGATGTGCAATGTTGATGCACAAGTGATTAAATACGTAAGGAATATTTAAATTTGGTGACGTCATCAAAATGCACCCATTAACTCATTGACCCATGGAGATTTTTTTTGTCATTTACACCTGAAGTGTGAGTAGGAAACATTTTGGGGGCTATTTCTGAATACATCCTAATACATTGCCTTTTTATTTTTTGCTTAACGGACCCATCTTTTTCATATCCAGACGACTTTTTATTCCAAACGCCCATCTTATCCTTCTTTTTGCAAAGGTTTGCCTGTCAGTGTGCAGTTCAGACCAGTCTGACTTAGAACTGAGGCCAAAAAGTTTAAACTCCGGACACAAAATCAGATTCTAGCCATGGGCGAATTTTGGGTGGAAAAAAAATTGGGTCAAAAAAATTATGTTTTTCCCTCTGTAGTTTGTACTTCATCTAGAAAGTCCAGATTATTTGGTATCATTGTAGAGCTACATTTGTCTACCTTTCTTTAATACCACCCACTTTAGTGTATTTTAAATGACCTTGATGCTACAGAGCTTGGAAGCAGGCTACTACCTCCTGACACATACATGAGGTGCCAGGGGTTAATGAGTTAACAACATGTAAATCTCATAAATCCTGTCATCCTACTTCCACTCCATTTTTTCCAAACTGGGCCTTACCAATGACTTTTGCTCTAAATATTTTTCATGTAACGAAATTTGACAAAACACTGTTATTGACACTGCCCTTTGAATGTTTCTTTTTAAATTTGTTTTTTTTTTGTGTGGTATATTACACATGTGGTTGCCATTCATTTTTTTAATACATCCATAATGAGTTGGACAAATAATATTATGGCATTATCCAGACATTAAAATTTGCTTTTCCAGCCCCAATTTTTTAATATTGAGAGGTTTTTTTATGAAGCTTTGCCGAAGTATATATTGTAGCTAATTGATATGTTGCATAACTAAACCATGGCCCCTGCCTCACAGTCAAGGCAGTGGCAATGGAAAATGTAAATCAGTGACTTGAATCTATGTCCAGAAAGTAAACTTTGGGAACCATAGCAGATATTACCATATTTACCATATATATTGGGACACGATAAAATAATTATTATTTTTCCTGTCCCAGAACTTATGGTGAAACTTCTTTTCACCTAGGTCGCATGTCCCAAGACTTAAGAAACAAAATTAATTTGTATTGCATTTGTGCTCCCCTCCCCAATGCATGTTGCAATAAAATAGATAAACAAAATGCTTATTTGATAGTAGAAGGAAAGAAACTAACCTTGTGTTGTTATCATTTATTCCTTTTCTTTCAGCATGAGCATTAAAGAATAAAATATATCCACGAAATCCATATATGTAGCATAGGCTTCCATACTGTAGTGTGTATCGCTTATGTCCGATAACACACCATGTTGTTCATTGACATGAACATTGAGAAACAAATTGTGTTTGGTTGTGCTCAAAGGTTTGAATATGTTATCTGACTGAAAACTGCATCCAACAAAATCACAAGCAAGAGGGAAATAATCAACCGATATATTGAAGACAACTGTCATTCACGCATGACACAGTGTTAGGTGCAAAGTAATCAAGATTGAATTATATCCAGGTCTGCTGTATAACGGTATCTCACAAATAAAAATCATTATTTGAAAACACATTCACTTGAGTGCAAGTGACAATCTTTTTGCCAGCACAGGTTACAAAAGAATCATTACTATTTACCCACAGACATTAATACATCTTTGTATTAATTATAACTACAGATGCCAAGCACATAGAAGCCTGGGTGGTGAATAAATACAACTGGAGCAAGCAGTAAACTCCTTCTTTGAACTTACTGATAGGACATCAAAGACAACGGCTATTTTTATTACAAAGCAAGTCAACCTCAGAAGCCGACTTTCGTTGCTTTTTTTTCTTTCCTTTTTTCAAAGGATAGCAATACAAAGGTTATTTTATTGCAAAGCAAGCTGACATTGGAAGCCGACTATGGATTCTTTTAAGTGTGCTGAATTTTTTATTTTTTTTTGAACATACAAAGATGGCCAAGATATGGAAACAAACTTTGCTTCCTTTTCACCGGTATTATTGGGAATTTCGAAAATAAATTGCAGCAATGAAACAAATTTTAAAGTGAACAATATAGTGCTTCATGCACGGATGTCCATGACCAAGCTTCACCCAGAATATTTGGATAAAATTAAATCATGTGATGAATTCGTGCAGGCCAGAAGAGAAGCAGATGATTTCACAAACGAGAGTCAAATAATCAACCGATATATTGAAGACAACTGCCATTCATGCATGATACAGTGTTAGGTGCAAAATAATCAAGATTGAATTATATCCAGGTCTACTGTATGACAGTGTCTTGCAAATAAAATTCAGTATTTGAAAACACATACACTTGAGTGCAAGTGACAATCTTTTCACCAGCACAAGTTACAAAAGTATCAGTACTATTTACCCACAGACATTAGTGCTCCTTTGTATTAATTATTACTACATATGCCTAGCACACAGAATCCCAGGTGGTGAATAAACACAACTGGCAGCGAGCAGTAAACTCCTTTGAACTTACCGACAGGACATCAAAGACAAAGGTTATTTTTATTACAAAGCAAGCCGACCATAGAAGCCGACTTTGATTACTTTTTTAAAATGTTTTTTCAAAGGATATCAATACAAAGTTATTTTATTGCAAAGCAAGCTGACATCAGAAGCCGACTATGGATTCTTTTAAGTGTGCCGATTTTCTGGGATTTTTTTTGAATATACAAAGATGGCCAAGATATGGAAGCTAACTTTGGTTCCATATCACTGGCATTCACAGTAATTTGGAAAATAAATTGAAACAGTGGAACAATTTTTAAAGTAAACAATATAGTGCTTTGTGCACTGATGTCCATGACCAAGCATTGCCCAGAATATTTGGAGAAAATAAAATTATGTGATGAATTCGGGAAGGCCAGAAGAGAAGCAGATGATTTCTCTGACAATATGATCATTAACATGGATGAAATTCTGGTGTACCTTGATCACATTCCTGGACGGACTGACGATAAGATGTGGGTCAAAAGTGTGAGAATTGGTGCAGATTTGAAAAATTTGACTTTAGTCCTTGCAGTTTCCTCTTAAGGTGATGTGTTGCCTCTAACAATTTTTCACAGTTTGAGAAAGCTAAGAAAAATATTCATTCACCAAAAGATTGGATCATACGTGTGCAGGAGAACGTGTGTGTGTGTGTGTGTGTGTGTGTGTGTGTGTGTGTGTGTGTGTGTGTGTGTGTGTGTGTGTGTGTGTGTGTGTGTGTGTGTGTGTGTGTGTGTGTGTGTGTGTGTGTGTGTGTGTCGGTGATTTGGATTTTTAATGTATCTTTAACAATTTTTCAGTCATATTGCTACGATGTCTGCATTGGGGCAGTTTATTGTGATGTCTAGCACTGGGGCATCACTCTGCAGACATGTAGCATGATGTCCCACCCATCACATTATCCTGACACCAGGTTGATCAGTCCTAACATTAACCTCTTAATGCTGAGTACCAAACGAGGCAGGAAGGGTTGTGTTGATGAGATGTTCTGCAGTGGATTAAAGAGTTTTATCTCAAGTACACAGTTTTTTATGTTTTTTAAAATAAAATTTCATTTGGAGTGCATTTTCCATGTAATTTTCGAATGATTTAAGAGGTGTCCCACAACTCACGACTCAATAAAAAACATGTGTCCCAGAATGTACAGTGCACAAAAAAATTACTTTTAAGTTAATTTATGGTGTCCCAACATATACCATGTTCCAACATATATGGTAAATATGGTATAACGAAACTGTTGATAATTATATGAATTATATGAACAGTATGTCACATACCATAACTGCACCCCTGCCTCAAGGTGACCGTCATAGCAATGAAAATATAGCTCTTACATGTATCCTTGTCCTCAGTAGAACATTTAAATATATTGAAAATAATGTAATGAAACTTTAACCAGTTATATATTACAACTTGATTGTTTGTCATATGACACAGCCTTCCCCCCTGCTTCAAGGCCAGGCTCAGGGCAAGTGAAGTATAATCAGTGATGTCTGTGTACAAAGTTTTGAACCAGTGAAGTTTTTATGATGAAACTTAAGTCTTTTGTATATCTTGACTTGACAATATTCCATGCATCCAGAGTTGTATCCCTTGCACCAAGGGCAAGGACATATAGAAAGGGATGAGGTAAGCCAATGGCATGTGTCCTTAATTAGGCTGTCATTTTGTAACCACAAGATATATTTTGTGGAAATTTATGCAGGCCTGGGATTCTACTAAGCCATATTTGGGGCTAAAATTTGGCGAACATTCTCATTAAAAATTATGTACATTTTCACAACCTGAAAATTCCCAGTTAAAATGAGCTAGGTTGGAGATTCCACTAGGATGATAAATTACAAAATTGTTGCACATTCTTGAATTTCTAAGCAAATAATTGGAAAGATCTATTTTAGAAAACTTAAAATTCATGGCTCTTAAAAGTTTAACACTTGGCAGCACTGGTTTGTATGACCTAACATGGTATTCAGTAACTCCTTTACATCCATTAACCTGCTTTATGACATTACTTACTACTTTATATAGTATTACTCACTAACACATGTTTAGTTTTTCTTTCAGTCAGTAAAATTCTCAGTTCAGTTTGTTTATATGTAAATCATCCCAGTTCTAAATGCACAGGAACTTGCTTTAAAAAATGGTATGAAAATCCATGCAGGTCTTATTGTATAACCTCAAGATGATTAGTAAGGAGAATGGCATATCATCAGAATTTTATGGTAATCTTGTTTTGCAGTTAGGTCAGAGCTGTTCTTGCCCTTTGAAAATATTGGTTCTTGGCATTGATTTAGTCCTTAAGTCCATTTCATTTATTAAATTAATTGAATCCAAATTTTCCTTTTTCAGATGTTAATTTCAGATATGAAGTAGAAAATAAATAGCTATTATAGTAGAGAAGTCAGTTCGATTGCTGATCCGGAAAAAACACCACTGGAAGGAATCAGGAATTGATATCAGACTCGGGAATTAGAGCACATCTCCTTTAGAGATTAAATTTTTCAAAATAAAGTAAGATTAACAACAACATAAATTAGATTTTCATTATTAATAAAGTAACACTTAAACAAGACCTACAAATTAAAGGTTGAGTAGCACTGTTGGAGTCATAGCTTGTTTGTTGTTATACTTTTTATCATTTCATAAAAGCCAGAAAAAATATTATTTCAGTGCATCAGTCAGTTTATATCACCTTACTTCACTCTACATTTTTCCCGTGGGTCAGTGGTTCTTCCCGGGGTTTTCCAGGGTTCTTCCTCCACCAATTATACTGGCCACCATGTATAGCCTATCTTGTGCTGAAAAATGGCGTTAAACCCTACAACAACAACAACAACAACAACAACAACACACTACATTTGAAACTGCTGCCAAATAAGGATCAGATAATTTTTAATTCATTACAACATATCAATTATTTAGGCTATGTTCAGTGACTCCTCCACTTCAGCCATAAACCATGCACCAAACAAGTCTTATACAGTCCAAACCACAGCATAGAAAATTAGCAGGTATGGAATAAAGACACAAAAAATTTAGTAACATTGAAATAGTTGTAGTCATAAGATATGCACTCATTGGCACTGAAATAAATTTGTACAGAAGGCATATTACTGACCCAGATTTCTTTGTCAGCTGCTGTTGATTTTTGGCTATAGGCAGATACCAGCCAGTGAATGATCTCAGTCCCATATGGGGCTCTGTCTTTAATGGGTTTTGACTTTTTAGTTTTTTATTTTAATATTATGGAAAGGGAAAGGAAAGAAATGACAGAAGGCTACAAACTTGTGTGTGACGCTAGCTGAGTTACAAATTGAAATGTGATTTGGTTTCAGACCTGTCATAATAACAAGTACTTGTGACAGTATGGCAGGCGTTTTTGTTTACCTTGAATTCTCTTTTACTGGTGCCATTTTTCAGGTATTACAGGGGAATCCCACTATAATGCGGTTGTTTGGGTCCATAACTGCTGACTACATTATGCATGGAATTGCATTATATCGAGAAAGATAAAAAATTTGATGATGTTTTGAGCGTTGAACTGCAATATATTGAGAATCATCTAAAATTTTATTGTTAGGTGGGGGTCAATAAACAAGAAGTGAATTTAACAGGCAGTAAAAACTTTGGAATTATGTGTGATTTGGATTTTTAACATAGCTTTAAAAAAATTTTCAGTCATATTAAACAATGTCCGCATTGTAGCAGTTTATAGTTTTGCCTAGCACTGGGGCATCATGCCGCAGACATGTAGCATGATGTCCCACCCAGTTACATTATCCTGACCAGTCATAACACTAACTTTTTAATTCTGAGCGCCAAGCGAGGCAGCTGTTAGTACCATTTTAATAAGTCTTCGATATGACTCAGCCGAGGTTTGAACCTGCGACCTCCCACATCTGAGGCAGATGCTCTTACCACTAGGCCACAACTTTGGGATTATGATAGAACCATACTTCATGAAAATGAATAATTGCTGTGTGAGAACACTATGATTTTTCAGCTCTAAGTTTCGGAAGCTTCTTAACTGAATTATTTTAATTCTCCCAGTGTCAAACATTCTCAGTATTTTCAGAGTATGAGACTTATAAGACAAAAATCAGGAACCATGTAATATCCCAAATTTTGTTATAATGAAGAATGTTAGAGTAGTATTTATCAGTACATGGTTGCTACAAACTAGAAATATAAAGGCCTAATCAATAGCTGTGCAAACAGTAGGACCAGGTTCCCTCATCCATAAATCACTGACAGAAATATTATTTTTGGGGAACAAAATCAGAAAGGTTGATGTCATAAAAATACATTAATTCACAATTATGAAAATTCTTATTTCAGAGCATACAGAATATCACAATAGATCAGTGGCGTTTTGTGTTTCAGAAGACTCTATGCAGAATGTGTGCTCTCAGTCCAACGAGGACATACCAGATGGTGCAACCGATGTTGTGAGCAAAACTATTGACTGCTTCATCAGCTACAGGAGAATCAATGGGGCACAACTAGCCAGGTAAAGGTCTTCTTACCAAGGGGAGTTTCATTTTTTGGGGTGGGTGGGAGCTTGAAGGGATATGAATACCATCCCTGCCATAACACAACGTGTCACATGAAAAACATGATTTTGGACTCTCAAACTCCTCTACAGTCAGACTTTAAAACATTTGTAGTCATCATGGCCAAAAAAGAAAAAGAGATATATATATATATATATATATATATATATATATATATATATATATATATATATATATATATATACATATACATACATACATACATATATATATATATATAGATATATATATATATATATATATATATATATATGCCTGTAACCTGTATAAATTGTAAATAGTCATTCTGAATGCTCTTGGAAGACTATCACAGTGTGGCAGTTTATACAGTTGATTGTTAATGTTGTGGTTAAAAACTTAAGTCAGTGCAAGATAAACAACCACTCTTGTACAGATTACTTAATTGACTGACAGTAGCTTGGGTGATGTTGTGCTTTAAATCCTTTGAACAAGAACCTGCTTTAGTCTGCATATGTAAAGTACACAAAATGGAACAGCCCAATTTCTTTGATAGAACAGTCCATTTTATTTGAAGTTTTGGTGTTGTTATTATGTTAGTGTGTGTACATATATGTATTTGTGTTGTGATGATGTGTGACATTGCTTAGGGACAGTTGATGGTGGGTGGGAGAGGGACTAGATTCCTTTAGATAAAAAAACAGCTTAAAATAATATTCGTTCTCATTTGTAGAGGAAAAAAAAACAAATTAGATCCTTGTAATTGTTGAACAAATTAAATTATCTTGAGGTACAAGAAAAATATATCTTGGTTCAGAAGAAAATTCTCCCCTAAAATTAAGAAGTCTACCTACTATTTTCAGTTTTAAAGTGTGTTTAATGATTGAGAGGAAATGTTCATTTCATTTAGACTTAAATTTTCAGTCATTTTTTATAGGCTCGTACATATATGTAGATAGCTTAAGTTTAATTATATCAGTTTTTTGGGGTTGCATGCACAGAACCCTTTTGGAACCTCAAACACTCTTTTCTGAGTCTCAAAATTCCCAACCCTGCCTGAGAGGTTGGAAGGTATGCAGTTGTTCCATGTCTTTGGCATGGTAACCTTTCTTATACACTAAATATAGTTTGTATTACTAATTTTTTGCAACAGTCTGTAAGACCTTACTAAAACTGGCTCACACACACACACACACACACACACACACACACACACACACACACACACACACACACACACACACACACACACACACACACACACACACACACTTAAAGTGGCAGTAAAGTATAGATCATGTGGTGCACGAGTTTATATCAAGGACAGTAACTCAGATTCATGTAGGTTATTATGCTTTATGATAGTTATCTCCCTTATGACTGCTTTGATGGTAATACCAGAAACAGAGTGGGATCCTGGATACCAACCCTCGAAAATTGTAGCCATGAGTAACTCGCAGTTTGTTATATCAACTTGCTAGCCAAAGAATGCCAGCAACTGGGAGGAGGGGGGAAGGGGATGGGGGAGGATGACGACAACTGTCAACATTGAATATATAATAGGATCAGGTAAAAAAATAAAATTGACATTACATATTTGTCTTTGTTTTAATAATAATAAATATATATACTTAGGTTTTATTACTTTATTTCTTTAACATAATAATTGCAGTTTTATAAAAACATTTTACGTAACCTGTAAATCATCCACTGCAAGCTTGTGCTTATGTCCACCCATGTGACATTTGCCTAGAGCCGTGAAGTACCATCTGTTGATGGCTTGACTGGGATTGTAAAGCTGAGCCAGCGGTCCATTAACAACCAGCTGTAGCATATCATGCAGGGTGGAAATGTCTAGAGCCAATCTTTGTTTTGTTTTAATTCTGTTTACAAAATTAAACCCTCGCACACACGATGCAGTTGAGACGGCAACACAAGCTGTGGCTTCTAGAAACTTTTAGTTATTTAGAATTTTTTTGAAATAGCTATATTAAATGTCACTGTAAATAATAATTAATAATCCAAACACAGGATACCCAGCAAAGTGGGGGACGAATAAAAGACACTATGAACACAAAATAGAAAAGAATGAACTTAAAACAAAGCATGCAGAAACTAACACACAGCACGTGATACCCATATGATGTCTGAGCAGTACAGGGTGCTTGCTGCTGACGCAGTCGACTCTTCTGAATCTGAACTGATCCTAATATTGCTGATTTTCTTCAGTACTGAAAGGGGTGGGTATGTATGCGCCGAATATGCCTCTATGCATGCCTCTCACCCATGCATGGCATGCATTCAAGACATATAAGTACATTATTATTGTTATTCTGATTCTATGTTCTTGGCAATTGCAACTCGCATCTAAACTGAAAGTAGATAGAAAATCATGATTTTTTGTGTGAAAAATATCGCTGTATGATAGCCTACTTGTTATTTTCTGAGCTCGCAAATGACATTTATCCCCTTGCAAATTTTTGGGATTTTCGAGGGTTGATGGATACTCAGACATAAGCAAAGGTTATGGTATTTCAGTAAATACTTGTTTTTTACTTGTATTGTTGGGTTTTTATCCTTGCACAGTAGGTCTGTTGTATAACCAGAAGTAGGAGTGATATGTATAGACCATTTATTTAGTTAGGTTTCACCATACTGGATTTATACTTAAGCTTGCCATATTAAATTTCAGGTTAATCTGGACATGCTGTTGGGTCTCATTAGATGCTTCTAGTACTTTTATTAAAAAAAATAGTTCTAGAATATCAATAATATTGAAACCTTTAACAGAAATGTGTGCATGTGTTTACAGTGTGTTTTTAAGGAAGCAAAGAAAATAGCCTGAACTCCTAATATATTCTTTTTATCTTTGATATTAGTTAAAATGTTTTTCTGATTTTTTTTACAGTTTTTATTAATCATTTTTAAATTATATGTAATTGGTATATGTTGTTATTTTTATTTCAATATTGTTCATGTCATATTTAATATCCTGTTTATTTCATTTTTCAAAAAATATTTCAAGCCAGTTACCCTCCTCATTATTATCATCATCAAAAATCATAATGATAGCAGTCATCATCGTCATCATCATCATTACTACCATGAGCATCATATTTTCATCTGAATGCAAAATATTTGAGCAAATTCAATGTATATTTAAATAATTGTTGTTGCTGCTGTTGATTTTGCATCTTCTTGTTGTGTATTCATTCCTGTGTTGTATCTTGTTATTCTTATTCTTTATATTACAATTGTGTTGTTGTTGTTGTTGTTGTTGTTGTTGTTGTTGTAAATACATGGAATTTATGCAGCATGAATTTGAGCACCCGTTTGGCTCTTGTACAAAGTACTATTTCAGGACATCATTAATGTAATACACATATTCACACATGTGATCTGTATTTATGATAACAGTATATGTAAATGTAAATGCTGGTGTTTGATTGGCCTAAGTGTTAATGTAGTTATCATAAATGTATGTGTAATGACATATGCACCTAGATAGGTACCTAACAAACTGGATATACCAAGATGGACTTTCCCATGGTTTCATGCAGATGATGCATAGGTGGAATGAGGAAGTTGATAAAAGTCATAAATGTGCATGACAGGAAACACTGGCCTACCAACCAACATGTATGGTGATTAGTGGAAAGTTTCTGGTAAAATAAATCCCGACATTACTCAGGTAGAAAATGCTTTAAAAAGGATATCATGGTTATTTCTCAGATAATGTTTTCGATGTTATTATAAATTACCAAGTGTCACGCAAAGAAAATTGTAATTTACTTTGGTTTCTGCAGTATAACTTTCCGAAGATTTGTTGCATTTTATTCATGCAGTTTTATACTGATGAAACCTTGTATTTATGATTTCCAGCATTTGATAACATCATTTACATTTACTAAACATTCATATAGAGGAGTTATGTTCCCATTTTTCAGTGTCTGTCGGTCAACCCCATTTTCAGTTTCTCAGTCTGTCTCCCCCTGTCCCCTTTCCTCTGTTTTCTGCAGGATTACTTTACCTTTAAATGTTGCATGTTACTGCATATGCTCCAGTCTTGCTGCAGAAACAACAAAAGATCCTTATCTGCAGCAGTGTAATGTGCCTGCAAATCAGGGTCTATGTTTGTTCAACTGATTACTCCTAACAAACTGCATAGACCCAGATTTGCCAGTGCATTATTCAATGGCAGATCTGGGTCTGTGCAGTTCACAATGGGACTCATTATATAAGTGAGTATATACAGTAATTAGGTTTGATTTGCAGCTTTATGAGTTTAAATTTGAACCATCTATGTCTCATTAGATCAGTTTCATGTATCAGTAATTGGTAGTAGTGGTCAGATTTGTTAGTGTTCGGTTTAATCACCATTGCAGTACCAGTATTCAAGTGAATTCCATGTACAGTTTTACGTTAGGGTACTCTTACATGAATTGTACCAAATTTGTTTAAATGGGTATGGCCAATTATTGTGTTGGATACTCTTCATTTTATGTCCACAAAGTTCTTCTATTTAATAGGCCGTCCATAGTAAAATGTCAGAAGTGGGGTTCTTTGCAATGCATTTGTCTCTGACAGCTCCAGTTTTTCACAAAGCTTGTCGAGCATTTATGTTTATAGCTTTGGTAATTAAAGTGAAGTTTATGAGGTCTATTTAATATTTAATTGTAATATTTTAATTATTCTTTTTTTTTTCTTTTAAGTTTGGGTATGTTTTGCTCCTTTAGTGCAAATTTTATTGCTATAACATTTAACCTGGAGCATTAATATGTGCAAAATGTTTATCAATATTGAACTTTGCCTTTTACCTCTCCTTTCCACTAGTCTTTTTTTAAGATTTCTGTTAGTGTCACAAATACTTTGATTTTTCAGTTTGCTGAAGGTTCATCTCCAGCTTCGTGGACTTTCTGTGTTTCTGGACATTGAGCGACTGAGTGCTGGGAAGTTTGATGAAAGCCTCCTGACTAGTATTGCCCAGTCCAAGAACTTTATTCTTGTTCTGACGCCTACTGCCCTGGACAGATGTGTGGGAGATGCAGACAGAAAGGACTGGGTACATAGGGTCTGTATTTTATCAGTTTAGGTCTTTTTTTGCTCAGTTAATTAAATTTATTACTTGTTTTGTGACATCATATTAAACTCGGGACCTACATAGGCCCTTGTGTCAGGCTCTATATACAGTTTTACATGACATCATAAGCCTTGAGATTAAACGCCCTTGAATCAATGTCAGCTATCATATGTGTCATCCATTTGCATTAAATGAGAAGGAAACAAATTCAGTTAAATTCTTGATAAAATGAGACAGCTAACACTGCCTTTTGACTTAGCTATATAGTAGGCTCATTAGAAATGTATATTAAAGCTTATTTACACTTACTAGGGTAACTCAATTTTAAATTGTTACTTGCCTCCCATAGTCCTCAGTATTAAGTAGTGACTTTCCTCCCAGAGTCCCTGGTATTAATGAATGACTTTCCACAGTTTCCCCAGTATTAAGTAGTGACTTTCCACCCAGGGTCCCCAGTATTAAGTAGTGGTTTTTCTCCCAGGGTCCCCAGTATAAAGTAATGATACCTATATTGAACAGTAATTCCTTAAGTATAGTTTGTGATTGCTGTCATTGATGCTTTGAATAATCATTTTAGGTTACAGTTACCTGTCCATTGTTGTTGGCAAGATTTTACAAAACTGTTGCCATTCCTGAGACTGGCTGTATTAGGAATAATACACAACTTGCAACTGAAGTGCAGATACTATCCTTGCTCATGGTCCCAGGCAACAACTCAGCAATTCATTTAACATCAGTCAGCTGTTATTCTCTTGATTGAAACAGGCTTGCATGTCAAGTAAATGACAATCTGGTCCTTTTATGGTTTGGTTTTCTGATTTTCTCATGTATAGTAATAAACCAAATGAACATTTCCACAGTTAAAGCATTGTGCAGTCAAGGGTAGTTAAGTTACTCTATAAAGACAATTAACACAGGAAAGTTAAATGAAAATATCTTTAGTGGATTTTTTTCCCAGGAGGTAAATCTAGATAGAAGTAAAACTTGATCAGTTGATAGAATTTTGTTGTTGCTTTATTTGGTTTTATAATTGATTGAAGTGTTTCCAATACATAATCATCCTTTTTAAATGATTAAAGTTTCCAAAACATATAATCCCTTTTACTCAGTATTGGTTCAAGACCAACCATGCAGAGTTATTATGAAAAAAAGGTATTTAATATTATCGCCTTATGTCTCCATTTATATACCCATCCCATGCTGTCTAGAATCTAGCTGGCCTTAAGATAAACCGTATGTGACCAAAATTTTGAAAGGCTTTTACATCAAAACTACAAACAATTTGGCATCATCTTTGTGTTTGGTTTCACAGAGGAAAAAATATATGAGACAGGAGTTTTATTTTGGTTAGTTTATAAGAGACATACCAGTATAGTTAAACTCACTCAGACCACCATACTGAGAGACCATCTGTCACTTATTTACTGATTCTTGATGTAGAGATCATATATGTTGGGACACTGTATTTGTTGGAACATCATAAAATTAATTTTTATAAAGTAATTTTTGTGCGAACTGTATATTCTGGGACACAATTTTTTTTAGTTGTAATTTGTGGGACACTTTATAAATCATTCAAAAATTACATATCAGAAAATCCACTCCAACTGAAATTTTATTGGAAAAAATATAAAACTGTACTTGAGATAAAACGCTTTAATCTACAGCAGCATCATCTCATCAACAAAACCCTTCTTGTGCACACATACAATCCATTCTTTTGGTTCATGAATATTTGTCCATGCCATGAAAAATTATCATTGGAGGCAACACATCTCCTGAAGTGGAAACTGCAATGACTAAAGTAAGTTCTTTTAAAATCTGCACCATTTGTGCTAATTCTCAGACTTTTAACCCCCATCTTATCATCAGTCCACCCAGCAGTAAGGTCAGAGTACACTAGAATTCCATCCATGTTAATGGTCATGTTGTTGGTGAAATCATCTTCTCTTCTGGCCTTCACGAATTTTATTTTCTCCAAATCTTCAGGGTGATGCTGGGTCATCGATGTCCGTGCACATTCCATTGCTTCAGTTATTTTCAGAATTCCTGTTAATACCTCTGAAAAGGAACCAAAGTTAGCTTCCATGTCTCTGCTGACTTTGTTTATTCCAAAAAAACCAAAAAAACCCCGGCACACTTAAAAGAATCCAAAGTCGGCTTCCGATGTCGGTATTAATTTGTAATAACCTTTGTATTGATACCCTTTAAAAAAATCAGCTTAAAAGTATCCAGAGTCGGTTTCCAAGGTTGGCTTGCTTTGTAATAAAAATAACCTTTGTCTTTGATGTCCTGTCGGTAAGTTGACACAATGAGTTTACTGCTTGCTGCCAGTTGTGTTTATTTACTGCCTGGGCTTCTGTTTGCTTGACATCTGTAGTTATAATTAATACAAACAGGCATTGATGTTTGCAGGTAAATAGTATACACAGCAATAACTTGCTTTAATAGTGCTTTTTGTATCCTGTCCTAGCAAAAAGATTGTCACTTTCACTCAAGTGAATGTATTTTCAAATAATGATTTTTATATTGTGAGATACTATCATATAGTTGACCTGGATATAATTCAGTCTTGGTTAGTTTGCACCTAACACCATGTGATGCATGAATGGCAGATGTCTTCAAGCAATTGGTCGATTATTTTCCTCTTGATTGTGATTTTGTTGGATCCAGTTTTCAGTTGGATAACATATTCAAACCTTTGAGTACAACCAAACACAATTTGTTTCTCAGTGAACAGTGTGTTGAGTGTTATCGGACATAAGTGATACACGCTACATTATGGATGTTGATGCTACATATATGGAGTTTGTGGATATATTTTAGTCTTTAATGCTTATGATGAAAAAGAGGAATAAATGATAACAATGTAAGGTTATTTTCTTTGATTTTAATATCAAATAAGCATTTTGTTTATCTATTTCATTGCAATGTGCATTGGGGGTGGGGGTGACACAAATTAACCACAAATTGTTCATTTCTTAAGTTTTGGGACATATAACAGAGGTGAAGAAAAAGTTTTATATAAGTTCTGGGACAGGAAAAAAATAATTATTTTATTGTGTCCCAATATATATGGTAAATATGGTATATTGATTAAATGAAGCATCATAACAGATGATTTTGTTTCCGCAAAGAGCAGTATGCTAACAACTTTTGACTAAATGTTTAAAATTAAATTGCTGAATGCACCTAAAATTCATTTATGCATTTTCAGTAAATTTATGTAAAATATGCAGATACACTGCATTTTTTTAACCCTTTTTTACCAAACCTGGTTTCTTAACTTAATTCAAAAACTGATCATATAATTACCACACTTGTAATTAATTTTCTGCCTTACCTAGTTGTTTCTAATTGCTATTCTCAGTTAAAATTTTGTAGTCTATAGTCAAAAATAGTTTCATAACATGTTATCTAACTTAAACTATACATTTTCAGTTGTAATTGAGTCAAAATCTTAAATCTGAAGGTTTCAGTATACTGTTTCAATTGCATTTTGTTCTGAAAATTAATGACTGCTTCTTTTAGGAGGTTGCAGCAGCCTTGGAGTGTGGGTGTAACATAATCCCACTGACTGACAACTTCGAGTGGCCATCTCCAGACTCACTACCAGAGGACATGAGACAGATCTGTGTATTCAATGGAATCAAGTAAGGATACATGAATGAATATATATATATACATATATATATATATATATATATATATATATATATATATATATATATATATATATATATATATATATATGCACAGAGAAAGAGAGAGAGAAAGAGGGGAGAGATTTTCTTATGGATACATGAAAATACTACCGCAGATTTCAGTCAGAGCTTTTATGATTTCACCTGTTAATCCAACTTGTCAAAAATATGCATATTACAAGAATATTGGAAACATCAGCCTATGTTTATTGTAAAAGTCATGTAAGCTTTGAGCTAATTTACATTTTTAGAAATTTTGTTTACTTTATATCTCTGCATTAAAGACCTGTCTTTTTATTATGTCAGAATCATCAGCACTTCCACTAGCAGTTCCATTTAAGGAGTCAGTTGCCCTGAATTGTCAGATCCAGGAATCAGTTGCCCTGAATTGTCAAATCTAGGAGTCAGTTGCCCCTGAGTTGTCAGATCCTGGAGCCAGTTGCTCCTGAGTTGTCAGATGCAGGAGTCAGTTGCTCCTGAGTTGTCAGATCCAGGAATCAGTTGCCCCTAAGTTGTCAAATTCAGGAGTCCTATTTAGACTTTTATGAGTCAATGCTGATGGCTAATTCTGTGTCCAAATAATTCATTACACTATTTCCTTGGATAGCAAGACACATGACTGACAGCAGTGTATGCTAGGATCTGTCAGCATATAATCTGCTGTCATTTGGTTTATGTGGCTCACTTACGAATCAACAGAATGAGAAAAAACTGGACAAATCCTGCATAATGCATTAGTTTGTATGCTGTTTGTAATAGCATGAGCTAATTATACCTAGAGATAGAGAATTGAAATGCACTCTCCAGTACTTGTATAGAGGAATTCAGCAATTGACCAGAAGTCACTCAGTGTAGCAGGGTAGCTAAAAATATTGCAGTTGCATGGTGCTTGTTCATTACTTGCCTATTGCAATATTGGCGATTGACTTACAGTCATAGAATGGAGTAGGGTAGCTAAAAATGCCATTAACTCGTGGTGTTTGTTCATTTTACTTGCCTAGAATGATATCAGCAGTTGAACACAGGAAGTAAAAAGCAATCCACATGATGATTGGGAAAGACTTGAAATTCTTGTCACAGATATATAAATTTAGTTGATTTCAGCATAAATAATATTCACAATAAGATTGAATATCCAGAATCATTTTTGTCAAATCTGTAAATTATGCAATAATTTTCATTAACTGGGAGCTCTGATCTCATACAGTGTTGCCATTCTGTTTTAGTTCTACAAGTCCAACACCCAGCCTGGAGACTGAAACTCTTTTGCTCATTTTTAAGATTTTAGATCCTGTATTGAAGAATCACAGAAAACTATACTTTTCAGAGTCATATTTTGTTGGATGAGTATAGAAATTCAGTCTCAGGGTTAACCCCTTTAATAAAAAAGAAAAATATTTCACTCTCAAACAACATGTAAACACTTGTGAATGTGATGATCTTCTCCAGATGGATCCATGACTACCAGGATGCCTGTGTTGACAAGTTGGAGAGGTTCATCAGGGGGGATAAGCGGGGACAACTCCATGGTCTTGGTTCATCACTTGAGGATTCAACAGTAGAGGGGAACTGCAAGGCCAAAAGAGGACATATACTTGAAATGGGCTCCTCATTTGAAAAGACTGTAGAATAAAAGCATAATGAGGTGATCTTAAAGTTGTAATCAACAAATACTTGATGGCTTTGCATGCTTTTATTTTACAGCAGCAGAGAATTTGTTCTTTGTGATTGTAGCTTGAGCATAAGTTCTCTTGTTTCACAAAGTTAAAAATAACGTGAGAAAATTGTTTTCATATAAGTGTTATAGGCACAGAGAAAGTTATGCTCAGAATTCTACTTATATAATCTGGCCTGGAATTCAGTAATCTTTTAAACTACAAGAATCAAATCCATTTGAGGAAGGAGCTTTAAGTATTGTAGACATACAGTAAAACTTCAGTAATCCAGATGCAGATTCTATAGATACTTTGGTAGTGTAATCTTTCTCCATGTCCCCCAAAACAAATTACTCTATTTTGTAAAACCAAAATACCAAGAGCAGAAAATATTAGCAGTTTTCTACACCCTAAAAAATTATAGGCTCAAGGCCATATTAGAAATATGAAGACCTTCACTATGTTTAAACTGCTGCAGTGAATATTTCCTGCTTTCCTTTTGTATGTATGGCCTATAGAGATAATCAGAGGATTATCTTTGTGTTCTCATTTTAAATACAACAGAAGTCCCTTTTATTTGAAGCACCCTCAAATCTGAACCCAGCATTTACCCCCTAACTTTATCCCCCAATGATCAGCAAAAATCTGTTTATCCATATGCCTTTATATCTGATTGAAATACCTTATAATAGATATTTCCCACAGACATACAATTTAGCCATTTTCATTCAGAACTGTGGATGTTAATTTTGGTTAGTTATTTTTCAGTGATTGCAGATCATGACAGGTTATATTGTTTGAGGTCATACATTTTGACAGGTTTTATATTTGCAATCTCACTCTGAGACTGATATGCCCCATCCCCCAGTTCTGATGCAGATAAATAGAATTTTACTGTACTTCAACTTTGCTTTCTACAGGTCAATACTCCATTGTGGAAATGGTATCATTCTGTATTGCTAGTCACATTCTTATCAGCAACTATGGAAATTTGTTTTTGTGCTTAAGAAGATTGCATTTAGATATGAACCTTGTCCCTTGCTAATAACAAACAAGTTTGAATCCTTGATAATGTTGTTACACAGGAGACTTGGGAACTTGATTGTGATTATTACATTAATACATTTGATATGGCATAGTGATGGATCACAGTACACAACTCTCTCATTAATTCACACTTGGATAACTTCAGAATGACAGAGTTAGACAGCCTTGTGAAAAATTCTTATCATGTTGATGTATGAACCGTAAATACAACATTTTAAAATTTGATGCAGCTTGGTAGTTTGTAGATATTGCAGGCAAATGAAATGGAAGTAGGAAAACTACAAAGAGATTATACTCTACCTTGCTGTGTGCCAGTTCCATTTATTAATGGAATCACTTTGAAATAGAGTTCAGCCATATGTTGAAATGTAGCACTGTTTTGTGGTTTTTACTGACATACTAAATGGCATCCTTGAGGAATAATTTAGCACGATCATGTTGATGAGTTTGATTTCACTGGTTTATGAGCACAAATCAAGCTATGAAACTTTGGTTGTTTTTGACTCAGTTAGATGGATATATGAGCTAAATTCTACAAGGGAAGCAGCTTCTCTTTGGTTTGTGCAAATGTAGGATGTGCATGTTAACGTGATTTATATTAAATCATTACCTTATTACTGACTTTAAATTGTTTACTCTTTGCATTTCACATTCCTAAAATATTACTGTATGTTAGAATCTTATGCATATTAAAGCAAGATATTTTATAATTCTTGCTTTATGTAAGTGCAGTTAAAATCATTGTCACACCCACTCCAACTGTTAAATATAATTTTTTTAGCCATCTTTGATAGATATATAATGAATTTTTTTGGTACCTATATATGTGTTGAAAATGTACATGCATCCACACCCTAGATTAACCTTATTGTTTAAAGTTTGTCAAATACAGATGGCCATGCTGTCATGTTACTTAACATTTTCAAACTTGACTGTCATTTCACACCATATAGTCACTATTGTGCTGATGTGCCATAAAATGCTACTACTTCTACTGTTACCTGGATACATCTTCATGTGTACAACACCAATTTACCAATAGCTCAGGGGCAGATTCAACATGGAAGCCATAGTCCGATTCTTTTTGATCTACATGGCTATCTCACTCACTCATTTAAGCTGCAGTGTATGTTTTTCAACACTCACTAGTTTGCAAATTATGAAATGAATTAGCAACTGCCTATTACAGTTAAGTTTAACAACAAAATTGTAACTATATGTAAGTCTCTATATAAAATAAGAATAAAAAAAAGGCCTAGGAGTTTTCATGTATTCAATTGAAATAATACTTGCATAGTTTATGGACTATTTTTGCCAGTTATTTCTAAAGGTTGATGTATCTATCCACATATATACAGCAATTTATTATTACAATGAATGCACATTTTTTGTTTAGATTTTAGTCACAGTAATTCAGATAGATCTTGGGTTGTGCATTGTTTTTTGATTATTTTTTCTTTTCTTCTCCATAGGAATACTGTACCATAAATATTTCTTTTTGAAGGAGATACAGTAGGTTGTGTTAAATTTGAGAACTCAGGAGTTGAATTCAGTTTAGTCTGCATGTGGGCCTTACACAAAAGCTGCACAAGCTAAGTAGATACACCCAGAACTTATAACAATGGTCAAAATATGATGCTGGGAGTAATCAGTACCCTTAATTGTCATCCATGTTTCTTGCTCCAGGTGCAAAAGTAGGACTTGTATTATACAGATAAAAAGTTGTAAACATTGTGGACTTGAGTCCTAAGTTGCTGCAATATTTTTTCATATTCATCAAGGGGGCCCTGAGTGGCCGAGTTGTCTGAAGCGCTCACTGTTATGGATCACTGCCATCTCACCTGTCTGCATGGGTTCGAGTCCTTGGCTCCGCCAATGTGGGTACGTGAGAAAGCTTGCCGGTAGCTTCTTATGGGTTGTGGTTCTTTCGGGGCTTTTCTCTGGTTCTTCCTCCACCATTTATTCTGGCCGCTATGTATAGCCTATCATGTACTGAAAAATGGAATTAAACCCAATAACAACAACAATAATATCCATCATGACATTTTATATAAAGCAGTTTGCAAGAAATGGGAAATGTTTCCGTTAATCAGTTTTGTAACCAGAGTTAGTGTGAATTGGAGAACTGTAGACCAGTCTTGCAATACTTGGTCATACTGACTACATATTAAAACCTAAAGTCAGAAGTTGATGAAATATCATTCCATGGACCTCAATTAACCCTGGTTCCTCCATATTTTGAAACTCTGATCCAAATGAAGCACATTTTCCACAATTGGTTACAGAGAGAAAAAGTTATGCTGTAAGTGCAAGAAAATTCATTGCATCAACAGAAATTATGGATTTCTCAAGTTGACAAAAATAATGCCTGAAAGTTTTCATGTGTTTAGTATGGAATAGATTAATGTTTGCATAGTTTAAGGACTGCTTGCCAAAAATTTCCTTTGAGTAATGTATCCATATACATGTACAATTAAACCCCACAAAACTGAAAGCCTTTGGGACCCTCCAAAATTAAAAAATTTTGAGAGGTTTTGGCTTACTGATATTGTTTCCTGGGATGTGAAAAAAATGTCTTTTTCCAACCACTGAGAGAGAGAGAGAGAGAGAGAGAGAGAGAGAGATCATATTCTATAATGTCAGTTTTGGGTTCTGGCTTTGCTAAACCATTACCACCTGATATCATTTAGTTGATCAAATTTTCAGGTATTATTGGAATGATGCTTGTTTGCATCAATATTGTTTTCAAATTCATTCTTGTAGAATTCCATTTATTTAAAATATCAGAAACAGTGAGGTTCCTATGCCAATCCCCCCCCCCATTTCCTCAGTACAGATTTTGGCACAGATTCTTACCCTTTGTTCAGACCTGCTTTTTCCTGTAAGGGTAATTCAATCCCATGATGCTTAAGTGGTCATTCTGACGTCATGATATGTGAGCAAAGATAGATGACAGTCATGGCTACTTAAATTCATGTAATAATTTTTCTCAGTTTGAAAATCAGTTGAGTGAATTTGGCTTTTTGGAATACTTTTTTGTTGGTCTCTATTGATAAAATATCAAAAGTGAGGACACATGCCAGGTTAATAAAGCCCAGATATTTAATTAATACAATAAACTAAAGATGTTCTATTCATTGTGTATACAAATGAATAGCATCAATCACAGTTGGATAATAAGCAGATAAACATGATCTTTCTTAAATGGCTTACCTATAAGCATTTAGTTATTAACTATTCACCTCTGGTGCAAAGACTTTAGATTAGCCTGTTTTCTGCCCTAATCAGCCCTATTCTGTGTTGCCATTTGTGTTAAATACTGTTTTAACCTCAGTTTGGAGTGAATTTTGGTTTGATTTATTTTAATTTTTTTGGCATAAAATAGAAATTTAGGATCAAAATTTGTTTCAGTATTGGGAGATATTGATGTTAAAGTGGAAATTTCAGGACTTGAAAAATGTGGTCTTGAGAGGATACCAGTATACTGAGGTTTCTGTTTTAAGGAGTTTTACTGTACATGCATAAAGCTGTTTATCAATATATTGAATGTGCATTTTTCCTATTTAAAATCTTAGCCACTGTAGTTCAGATAAATTTTGGGTTGTGCATTTTTGTTTTTTTATCTTCTCCATAGGAATACCTGTGTGTGTGTGTGTGTTTGTGTGTGTGTGTGTGTGTGTGTGTGTGTGTGTAATATATACAGTAATAATTATCCTTGGGTTCTGAATCCAGATGAAGTAAACTTTTCCTAATGTGTTACAGAAAGACAAAAAGCACTACTGAGCAAGAAAATAAACTCCATAAAAAGAGATTGTAAATTCTCTGAGCCACAGAAGTGAAGAGGATAAAAATGTAAATGAGAAAAACTGGAACCAGTCATTATCCTATAAGCATTATTATAGTAAACTTTTATCAAATTGTAATCATTTTATGCACACCAATGTTATTCCTCTTTTCTCACCTGGACCCGGCCTACCTACACATACAATTATTATGTATCATAATGACAGTATAACCTTACATAATGTGTGTTGCTTAGAATAAAAAACTATAAAAATGTGATAATAGTATAAAATATATTTCAGTTGTCATAATTATTTCAGTTGAAGTACCAGGGAAACTACTTTGTCACTTTTTATTCAGTCATTCACTGTTTGTCTGTGTTAGCTTTCCTCAGTATCTTTATTTATTTATTTTACTTGGTTTGTTTTTTATTTGGCAAAGCAGTACTCTGAAAATTGCTGTACCCAAGGATACACCACAGCAGCTGACCAAGGTTAATTTGATGATAGAATTTGCAACCACACCCTTCTGGGCACTAATGCATAAGGTGCTGATTCTTTGTGGTTCCCTATTCATTTATCAACTTATTTATTCATTTATTCTTGTTTATCTGTTTGCTTGTTAAAGGCAGTAGTTCTGAAAGAATTTACACAAGTCCAATGTTCTGACTGAAGCATGTAATGATTTTAAGAATTGATTATTAATTAAGAATTATTAGAAAGCTGCATTATGGTTGCTTTAAACTAATATAGAACTTGGAGATCTTTTGGTACAGTAATGTATATATCTTGAAGACCGAAATTCGAAAATATAAAATAAAAAAACAGATCCATTTGAACATTCTCTTGAAAGTAATCCATATATAAAGACACACACAAAGACATTGATGCACAGTGAATGACATGAAGTTGACAGATTGCTACATCTGCCACTCCCTTTACAAGTGTGAAGTATTTTATATTAGTGATATAATACAGTATACTGCTGCATGGTAACTCAACATATTGTAGTTACCATGGAAATTCAACATATTAAACAATTGCCATAGATAAATCTGTACATAGATTTGTAAGTTTATATTAGGAATGTTTCTAAACTCGTCATTGCAAGGATGTTTTACAGTTAATATATGCTATGCATATTAGAATTTTTGTGCAATTTTAACTTAATAGTCCACCATGAGTCATGCACAGTTTAAAAAATCTTGGAAAAACATACATGATCTAAGAGAACTAGTCAGTGTTTCAGAAATTAACTAGTCAATCCACATTTTTTTTTCTTAATAAATTTTGACATTATTTTGCCTTTTTATTTATGTTTTCTTGGAATGTTCACCAAGGAATATTGAAGGAACAGAATTTTAATTTGTCTGATATATGTGACTTGTTTGACAAATTTTTTACAGCTAGAAAACATGCAAAGATGCCAACCATTCTGATTTTGGTGGAGTCATTCCGATTTTTAACCGCAGATAAAGCCATTATGATTGCTTATTCTAATTGAAGGTGTGATTATTATGTAGCCGAATCACAACTTGATTACTGTACATCTAAATACCTAAAATAATTTCTAATTGTACTTCTTTCATGAAAGTACTTCAAAGCACTTGTTTCACAAAAGCAGTTAAATACTAACCAATCAGAAATTGTATCAGCCCAGATTTACTTGAAAAAGTTCAAGAGATACATTGAAATGAATGTGGCTGATTAATAATATGCTTAGATGAAACAATGTATACTACATATATGCTAAATGGTACACGACAGATATTCTAAGTGGTACATTAGAGATTTTCTAAGTGGTACACTAAAGATATTCTAAGTGGTAGACAACAGATATTTTAAATTGGTACATTTAAGATTTTATAAATGTGTACACTTAAGATATTCTAATAGGTACACTTAAGATATTCTAATTGGTACTCTACAGATATTGTAAATTGGTACACTAAAGATATTGTAAACGTGTACACTTAAGATATTCTAATTGGTACTCTACAGATATTGTAAATTGGTACACTAAAGATATTGTAAATGTGTACACTGCAGATATTCTAATTGGTACTCTACAGATATTGTAAATGTGTACACTAAAGATATTGTAAATGTGTACACTTAAGATATTCTAATAGGTACACTGCAGATATTCTAATTGGTACTCTACAGATATTGTAAATTGGTACACTAAAGATATTGTAAATGTGTACACTTAAGATATTCTAATTGGTACTCTACAGATATGGTAAATTGGTACCCTAAAGATATTGTAAATTTGTACACTTAAGATATTCTAATTGGTACTCTACAGATGTGGTAAATTGGTACACTAAAGATATTGTAAATGTGTACACTTAAGATATTCTAATTGGTACTCTACAGATATTGTAAATGTGTACACTAAAGATATTGTAAATGTGTACACTTAAGATATTCTAATAGGTACACTGCAGATATTCTAATTGGTACTCTACAGATATTGTAAATGTGTACACTAAAGATATTGTAAATGTGTACACTTAAGATATTCTAATAGGTACACTTAAGATATTCTAATTGGTACTCTACAGATATTGTAAATTGGTACACTAAAGATATTGTAAACGTGTACACTTAAGATATTCTAATTGGTACTCTACAGATATTGTAAATTGGTACACTAAAGATATTGTAAATGTGTACACTTAAGATATTCTAATTGGTACTCTACAGATATTGTAAATGTGTACACTAAAGATATTGTAAATGTGTACACTTAAGATATTCTAATAGGTACACTGCAGATATTCTAATTGGTACTCTACAGATATTGTAAATTGGTACACTAAAGATATTGTAAATGTGTACACTTAAGATATTCTAATTGGTACTCTACAGATATGGTAAATTGGTACCCTAAAGATATTGTAAATGTGTACACTTAAGATATTCTAATTGGTACTCTACAGATGTGGTAAATTGGTACACTAAAGATATTGTAAATGTGTACACTTAAGATATTCTAATTGGTACTCTACAGATATTGTAAATGTGTACACTAAAGATATTGTAAATGTGTACACTTAAGATATTCTAATAGGTACACGGCAGATATTCTAATTGGTACTCTACAGATATTGTAAATTGGTACACTAAAGATATTGTAAATGTGTACACTTAAGATATTCTAATAGGTACACTTAAGATATTCTAATTGGTACTCTACAGATATTGTAAATTGGTACACTAAAGATATTGTAAATGTGTTCACTTAAGATATTCTAATTGGTACTCTACAGATATTGTAAATGTGTACACTAAAGATATTGTAAATGTGTACACTTAAGATATTCTAATAGGTACACTGCAGATATTCTAATTGGTACTCTACAGATATGGTAAATTGGTACACTAAAGATATTGTAAATGTGTACACTTAAGATATTCTAATTGGTACTCTACAGATATTGTAAATTGGTACACTAAAGATATTGTAAATGTGTACACTTAAGATATTCTAATTGGTACTCTACAGATGGTACACTACAGGTAAATTGGTACACTAAAGATATTGTAAATGTGTACACTTAAGATATTCTAATTGGTACACTACAGATATTCTAATTGGTACACTACAGATATGGTAAATTGGTACACTAAAGATATTGTAAATGTGTACACTTAAGATATTCTAATTGGTACTCTACAGATATTCTAATTGGTACTCTACAGATATGGTAAATTGGTACACTAAAGATATTGTAAATTTGTACACTTAAGATATTCTAATTGGTACTCTACAGATGTGGTAAATTGTTACACTAAAGATATTGTAAATGTGTACACTTAAGATATTCTAATTGGTACTCTACAGATATTGTAAATGTGTACACTAAAGATATTGTAAATGTGTACACTTAAGAGATTCTATAGGTACACTAATAGGTACTCTAAGATATTCTAATTGGTACTCTACAGATATGGTAAATTGGTACACTAAAGATATTGTAAATTTGTACACTTAAGATATTCTAATTGGTACTCTACAGATGTGGTAAATTGTTACACTAAAGATATTGTAAATGTGTACACTTAAGATATTCTAATTGGTACTCTACAGATATTGTAAATGTGTACACTAAAGATATTGTAAATGTGTACACTTAAGAGATTCTAATAGGTACACTGCAGATATTCTAATTGGTACTCTACAGATATTGTAAATTGGTACACTAAAGATATTGTAAATGTGTACACTTAAGATATTCTAATTGGTACTCTACAGATATTCTAATTGGTACACTACAGATATGGTAAATTGGTACACTAAAGATATTGTAAATGTGTACACTAAAGATAATGTAAATGTGTACACTTAAGATATTCTAATAGGCACACTGCAGATATTCTAATTGGTACTCTACAGATATTGTAAATTGGTACACTAAAGATATTGCAAATGTGTACACTTAAGATATTCTAATTGGTACTCTACAGATATGGTAAATTGGTACACTAAAGATATTGTAAATGTGTACATTTAAGATATTCTAATTGGTACTCTACAGATATGGTAAATTGGTACACTAAAGATATTGTAAATGTGTACACTAAAGATATTGTAAATGTGTACACTTAAGATATTCTAATAGGTACACTGCAGATATTCTAATTGGTACTCTACAGATATTGTAAATTGGTACACTAAAGATATTGTAAATGTGTACACTTAAGATATTCTAATTGGTACTCTACAGATGTGGTAAATTGGTACACTAAAGATATTGTAAATGTGTACACTTAAGATATTCTAATAGGTACACTGCAGATATTCTAATTGGTACTCTACAGATATGGTAAATTGGTACACTAAAGATATTGTAAATGTGTACACTTAAGATATTCTAATTGGTACACTACAGATATTGTAAATTGGTACACTAAAGATATTGTAAATGTGTACACTTAAGATATTCTAATAGGTACACTGCAGATATTCTAATTGGCACTCTACAGATATTGTAAATTGGTACACAAAAGATATTGTAAATGTGTACACTTAAGATATTCTAATTGGTACTCTACAGATATTCTAATTGGTACACTACAGATATGGTAAATTGGTACACTAAAGATATTGTAAATGTGTACACTAAAGATATTGTAAATGTGTACACTTAAGATATTCTAATAGGTACACTGTAGATATTCTAATTGGTACTCTACAGATATTGTAAATTGGTACACTAAAGATATTGTAAATGTGTACACTTAAGATATTCTAATTGGTACTCTACAGATATGGTAAATTGGTACACTAAAGATATAGTAAATGTGTACACTTAAGATATTTTAATAGGTACACTGCAGATATTCTAATTGGTACACTAAAGATATTGTAAATGTGTACACTTAAGATATTCTAATAGGTACACTACAGATATTCTAACTGGTACACTGCAGATGTTCTAAACGGTATACACAAGCAATTAACATTGGATTAATATCATGCCTTTGCAATATTTTCCTAATGGATTATGGCATGTCACAATGATGGAAAGATGGCTGTAGATAACACCTTTCAACCATAAACCTTTTTAGATAAGTGTTCTTAAAAAATTGTTGGATTAAAAAAATTAAGTAGTTTTTCTTTAAAGGTGGCATTCCTTTTGCACATCAGTAGAGGTTGGCATCTCTGAAAACAAAATTTATTAGCCATTAAAAGCTGTAGTGCCACAACATTTTTCACTTGCCCATTATCAACTTTAGTCATTGCTATCATCTACTTTCATTGTGGTTTTGTTGCAATGTTCGAAACATTAATAGCTGAAGTTTTCATTGAAGCAACACTAAAATAATAATTTACATGTAATACACAGGATTAAGTTTTTGTTATTTTTTTTTGTATCAGAATTTGATAAATCTTCATATAAATTGTGATGTAGATACTGTTTAATCTGGCTAACCAACCCAGCTTTTCTTAGACACGGTATCTTGAACTAATATGGCTTTGGTAATTTTGTTTTTGTTTCTATCATACTGTTGTAAGTTAGTAAAATTTTTTAAAGATTATGGACATGCTTCCTTGTTTTTTTTTTATATTATAAGCACATCGGAGAATATAAGTGGTACAGTTCTCCATCGTTAAACTTCTATCCATTCTAGCCTTTATTGTTAGATGGCTTTATAAATGAAGTGCATTTTCTATATAATTTTTCTTCTTCTTAATGAAATCATTTATGACCACACTTGAATTATAATAGGAAATGTGTTATATTGAATGATATTATAATGAGGGGAGTGATATACCAACTGATATATATAGTATCTCAGTAACATTCGATTTTTTGATTCAGTTTACTTATAGGTTAAATTTGAGTTAGACTAATTAGATTTTGTTGTTTTTGTTTGCCCGTCAGAAAATCTTGCATGTGAGGTAATGTATGTACCATGGTAAGAAATTGATTTATTTTAGGTTGTGTTGTGTAGACTCTATTGAGCACAAATGTTTTCTTCCTGAGCAGTTTTGAAAGTGATAATGATTAAAATGATAACCAATTAGTTAGACCCTTCCAGAATTTACTTGTACACCAACCACACTCATAGACATAAGAAATTCTTCTAAAACATTACAAAATTTATGAAAATTTTACAGACTGACAACACATAGTTAAAGTAAGGTACATCTCAAATTAAGCAGATTCTGAGCACTATATTTTTGAGTTACTGTGATGGTGAATATATATTTTCTATATTTTATTTTAGTCTCGGAGAGCCATTCCCACATGTTGACCCTCATTATGTAACTACTTACACAAGGCTTCAGTTATTGACTTTCTGTTTGTTTATTTATACATATTGATATACTGAGCTGTTAAGCAATGTTGTTTATATTATCAACAAGGTCTAATGTGAGATTTATTGCTCAACATCAAAGCTGCAAATTCCAATTTTGCAATTGTATTTATAAATTTCATTATTAGAATTAAATAATTATTGATATAATTGCTCCCTCAACTTGCTATTTATCTTTTATATTTTATTTATCAATTTATTCAATGTGCAATTAGGAACTTTTGCATTGCAAGTATTTTTGTTGTGTGCAAACATCCAGTCGTTTCATTAATATGTGTATGTATCTAGATTATTGAGTTCAACTTTTTTTTACTGCCTTTATCAAGGCAAAAGATTTTTGTAATACTCATTTAATCACAATCAATGACTATACCTTTTTTAAAAATTTTTTTGGTGCAATTTCAGTTCTGGTGTTATTAACAAAGATTAACCTGCATCTTCAGGTGTATGTATTATTGTAATTTATTTTGTACACTAGATATCATTCATATACTCAATCTGTGCTCAGTGTGTTTTTATTTCTTGTATAATTGCTTTGAAAACCAAAGCATTTAACAATGTTGGTGCAAGGAAAGAAACTGAAGTTGTCAAATAAGTGGCAGTTTTTAGTATGAATGTCATGTGATTGAATGCTAGTTGATTTAGGTGTGTGAAACTTTTTGACAACTTCTTGGTTATTGATGATATTTCTAATCATTGAAAGAAAATTAAGCGTTTTTCTTGTCATTGCTTTACTGATAAATAGGTCAGTGATTAGTGGCAACATACTTATGGCTGACACTACTTACAAAGTGCAATTTATGGACAAGACTGTAGCGCAGAGTAATTTTTCATGCTTTGTGTGGTCATTTGATGTTATTACCAAAAAACAGAACATGAAGTTACCATCTTTCATGTGTGTTTCAAACATTTTTTGTTGTGATGTAAAACTCCCAGACTGGTTTCACAAGAAGTGGAGTTGACCTACTTGTAGTTAGTTGCAGTACATGCCAGACTGGTTCCACAGGAAGTAGAGTTGACCTACTAGTAGTTAGTTGCAATACATGCCAGATTGGTTCCACAGGAAGTAGACTTGACCTGCTGGTAGTTAGTTGCAGTATATGCCAGACTGGTTTGACAGGAAGTAGAGTTGACCTACTGGTAGTTTAATATTTGTAATACATACCATTTTGATAGTAATAATGCTTTCTGAGTGTGATCTTGTACATAGCAGAGTGGGTAGTATAATTTCAAATTTAAAATCAAAGCCCTTTATTAGTGAATGAACAGTATTGAAAGACATAAGTATATTGTCTCAAATAAATAGAATTAAAAACAGTGTGAAACTTTTGGCAACTTTCAGATACTTTACAGCAACACAAATTTCACATTCACTGTGATATTTTGATACAATCCCACATGTATATTTGATGTGTCTTATATGAATATGGGGAGGTAGTCTGGAGTCTGAGGAATACAGCTTTAGATGATCATTTTTATAAAGAAGTTAAAAATTATTATGAGGCAAAAATACCATATGTAGGTTTTATTTGATCCAAAGAATGTTAGTAGCCCACACCTTGCCCTTTTTATTTTAGGAGTGTTAGTTTTTATTAGAAATGAAGAAGTATGTTCCATATTTTTCCATTTTGAACATTCTTATATTTTTTCCCTCAGCTTATATATTTTGTTTATAAATTCTGTCACAAAGGGAGATATATTCTGAGCAATCAGTTATAAAGTAGAACTTTTGGAATTTATGGAGATTTAAGAATTTTTTGTAGATGTATGTAGTTTTTTTTTTACATCAGTAGCATTTGTTTCATATATGTGGGATGTGATATAAGAGAGAGAACTTCATTTTACTTTATGATTTACAAATTTACAAATTCTCTGGCTTTCTGTCCTTTAGTATCTTCCTTTTGAAATTTGTAATGTGTGTGCATTTATTTTGACTTGCATTAGAGCTTGCCAGAAGTTTCAAGTTTGTATGAAAGTAAGGAAAGATGCTGTGGAGTTTGATATTTGAATCCTATTGTAATATTGAAGTTTTCATTAATATGTACTATTATGTGTGCAAATTTTTTATTCATGAATTACTAATAATTTGTATTGAAACATAAAATTTCATATCATTATTTCCTACAAGGAAAAAGTCACTCACCAGTATTATTCTTCTGGTTTCTTAATGATCTGGAATCTTTTGTTACAACAATATTAAATTACTGTTCTGGTTTCTTTACGATCTGGAACCTTCTTTTCACAACAATATTAAACTAAAGTTCTGGTTTACTAATGATCTGAGACCATTTTTAAAAAATATGAAAACAATGTTCTGGTTTCTTTATGATCTGAAACCTATTTTACAATAATATTAGACCAGTGTTCTGAAGGAAATATAGATGTAGCAGCTTTTGAAGCCTAAACACGTCTCAGAGTTTTAATTGTATTATGTTCATATGATACTGTAATATTTGGGAGTGATACAGATTCCTCAAAGACAATATTAATGCTTGTTATGGGTATGATATGTATTTGTTTCTAAATGCATGTTATGAGTATGATATGTACTTGTTTCTAAGTGCTTGTTATGAGTATGATATGTACTTGTTTCTAAGTGCTTGTTATGAGTACGATATGTACTTGTTTCTAAGTGCTTGTTATGAGTATGATATGTACCTGTTTCTAAGTGCTTGTTATGAGTACGATATGTACTTGTTTCTAAGTGCTTGTTATGAGTATGATATGTACTTGTTTCTAAGTGCTTGTTATTAGTATGATATGTACTTGTTTCTAAGTCTGTTCCATCTGCAATGTGCACAGGCCTAGATCTGCTGCAATCTATGCAATTTGTTAAGAAACCATCAGTAGAACAAACAACATAGCATATCAGGTGACATCAGATCAAGGTCTATGTTGTTTGATGTTGGACGGAACTTTTAAGTGAGTACATGTAGTATACTAAGCTTTGGAAACTCAGTATTAACGTTACAGAAAAGATAATGATGTTTGGTACCTGAAAAATGAATTAGCTTAAATTTAAAATTTCTGAAAATATTTTTTTCTTTATGTGATAAATTAAGAACCTTTATGTTAAATGTCACATGATTTTGGGGTCTCAGTTGCAAAGGGAAAAAAAACTTGCAGAATTTTTTATAAGAAAATTATACAACAGCAATTTGATTAAATGCATTAAAAATATTTAGATATCTGCTGGAAGATTTGTTCTGTTTTATCAAAGAAGGGTAGAGTGAAATAAAGGTACTTAATCCAAGCCATGAATAAGCTAGCAGTGTCGAAACCCAAAATGATTTATATATTCAAAAATAGAATCCAAAATTAAGAAATATTTTCCATTTAAACATGAGCTGAATCCTAAAAGTTTTATATCTCGACAAGGAAACATTTATTCTTGCTTAAATTAAGAACTAGTAATCAAATAATGCTTGTAGAGGCAGAGTGTTGGGGAAAACATACCACACATTAACGGCAAGTGGACTCTATTAGATAAACAGCATTGTTGACGTATACCACTAATTGTTGATTATTCACAGTGAAAGATCTGAATTTTTGAAACCTTTTTATATTATTGCAAATATGAAATTTAAATAACTGTTTTTAACAGGACATGTTTCTACACTAGTAAAGCTATCACAATTAGAAGAAGTCCTAATGATGAATTGCACAATTAGCACAATAGAAATATTAATATTTCACAAGTTTAGATGCATCTTGTTTTTCTGTTTGAGTTAATTTTGTTACCAGCCATTTAGTTAGTTACTTTTCTATGATGTGCTGTTACCCACAAATATGTATGACTGTGTACATGTGTGTGGGCATCCTTGTTCAAAGTCTAGTATAATGTACATGGATATGGAAATGTGATGTTTGCAAAGGTAAAATATTTTTATCAAGAGATGCACACACACCAAGGCAGTTTCGTCAAGTATCTTACTGAATCTGATCTAGTTTAAACAGTGTACTTGTATTAATTGTAAAGATGTATATGCACATTTTCCATCTGTGTTCTAAAATTGCTGCATATTCAACATATTAACAACACAATTTTCCATTACTTACATCTTTTTTTGGCTTTTGTTTTATATGCCACCTGTGTGTGGCTTGAGATTTAAATCAAATTTTTTTTTCTGTTGATTCTGTTCCTAGTAGTCTTAGAGAAAGCATTAGTAGTTGAATACTGAAAATTGTTGTGTCCTTTGCAGACTTTTTCCTTACTGTTTGTGTGTAGTACATAAATAGTAATGTCAAGCATATGTGTTACCTTCAAGGAGAAGAAATCCAATAAATGTACTGCACTTTGAAGCTTCTCTTGTCACTTTATGGTCATTGACCTTTTGACCTCTTGGAAAGTTGGAGAATGCTCCACCCACTGGTTGGCATAATTATTTGTTTCTGTTCATCAAAACATAATGTATGGTTTGGGTGGCTGTTTTACAGCACAGCAATTGAAGTAAAATAGGCATTTGTCAAATAACTGTACAGTCAACTAGATACAATTAATATGAACTCTGAGAATGACAAAGAAACCTCGGCATCCTTCAGAGACTCTGTGTACTGAGCTGCATCTAAAACCCTGTCCAACCACATGTAAACACTAAGATTGGTTTGATGAGAATGATTTTGCCATACAGACTTGTGAATGGGAAACATAGACTGCATGAAAAGTCTGTTTAAAAGACAATACTTCATAATCTAAAAAGGCAGTCTTCAACAGCATGAGGTGGACTGTCCAATGCAAACTCGGAGAGTTCCATTTTTTCATGGCTGAGCAATTAGGCAGATAGACTACAAAGACAAGAAGACCATCTTTGATGCTTTGAAGACAGTCTGCTGGTCATAGTCTACAGGAACATATCCAGTAGTGAGCGCTGACAACACCACACTGCACATTAACTAAGGAAAGGTATTTCAAAATATTCAGAACACTTCAGCAACATTCTCAATCATAAATCAACTGTCAGTGAGGAGGCAATTGATCGACTGCCCCAAGTGGAGGTCACCTTCAACGCTAATTGAAACTGAGAAAGCAGTTGACCTGTTGTCGAATGGCAAAGCATCTGGAGCATTTGCTATACCAGCAGATATCTACAAAGCCAGAGGCTGCATATGGCACAGAAACTGAAATCTTCCAGTCCAAGCCACTCAAGGAACTATACCGCAGGAGTACAAGGATGCATCCATCGTCCATTTGTACAATGGAAAGGAAATAGACAATCGGCGACACCCATTGGGGCACATCTTTGCTGTCAGTCGCCTGAATTCTAGTGAATTACCTTGTGAATCACATTGATCAAGGGCTCCTGTTTGAGAGTCAGTGTGGCTTCAGGAAAGGACGAGGAACCACAGTCATGGTGTTTGTAGCTTGACAGCTCGAGGATGAATGCCATGAACAGAACTCAAACCTGAACACGACATTCATCGACCTGACAAGGTCAGCCATAGTGCCTTTAGAAGATCAACACAAAATTTGTTTGACCAGAGAAATTTATTGTGATGGATTGGCAATTCCATGATGAGATACTCGTGTACGGTGACGAAGATGAGTTATGTGAACCATTCCCAGTCTCCAGTTGAGTCAAGCAAGGCACCACCAACGTTCTTTAGTATGATGTTCTCTGCCATGCCTACTGGTGCTTGCCGTGACTGTGATAGTAGGAGCGACATCACCTACCGGAGTCTTCAATCTGAGGAGACTACAGGCAAATACGAAGTTATAGAAAGTGACTGATCTGTTTGCTGACGACAGTTCCATGAATGTTAAAAATTAGTTTGACATGCAACATTTATGGACCATTTCGAGCCAGCTTGTGACAATTTCGGTCTTGCAGTCAGTATCAAGAAGACAGGTGATGCACCAATATACACACCAGGAAAACCTTTTCGCACCCATGCGACAGAGAAATCCAGCTGTTTTGCTGCCCTTAGTTTTCTTTACCCAGTCTGGTTGTCTCAGTCCGGTCGTCTCAGTCATGAAGTCCACTCGCTAGGAACTACTTTTAAAAAGAAGAAACTCGAGTTGTCATCTGCTGTGCCTGACGAAGTTGTTATAATATCAACAGCAACAAATGTACAACAAAAAGAAATTTACTCATAAAGCAACTTAAGGTCTCCAACTTTGATAACACACCATCCAAAACATTTTGAGAGAGACAGACACACGTAAACGAAGTTGAGTATTTGGTATTATTCTAGAAACTACACACAACATGGCTAATTTTATCCTATCTGTAACTTAGTAAATTTTCAGGTCAGCTTCATTAAAAGTAGCTCAACATATATAATTAGTTTTAATTCTTCGTGTGAAACGAATTACTTTCAGCTAGATTTAATAACGCTGACCGGAAAATTTACTGAGCTACAGATAGGATAAACTTCGCGATGCTGTTTGGAACGAACTATAGACGAAACCACTGTTCCAGATACACGGGCGGTACACACGACTGACTAGAAAAAATCCAAACTCTCTCAAGAGCATCCGCAAAGTCGGCAACAACCAGAAATGTGTGATGAAGGACCTGCGTTCTTCAAGCTTTGTCAAACACCCCCAACCAGCCCCAGTTGAATCAAACATTGTACCAGTAATAGATTGCAACACTAGCAATATTTCCAAGAGATAAAATTTCCAAGAATGTCATGAATTAAAAGTCTCCTCACAGTAATTACACTCTGCTGTGTACTTTTTCGTACTGTTGCCTACCATAGATTTTTTTTTCCAAATTAGAACTGATAAAAGTTAAAAGTTATCGGTATAAAATATACGAATTACTTATAATTATTTTCATATGCCATCCATCGATTAAATGTGATAATACAGTAATTATATAAAATGATAATATGTTTCTATCTTCTCATTCGTAGAACGTGTGTACTTTGAGTCGACTGGGCACCCTATTGCCCTAATTAACGTATTCGTATCAATGCGCGTTTGCAAAAATAAAAGCACGTGATTTGAAATGCTTATGGTGCAATACTTGTAATACGTAACAATTATAACTTCTTATAACCGAAGGTCTACAAATTCATTGTGTTGTTTATGCTGATGTATGTTTACGAAAACTGGACGAGGATAACACATCAGGAAAGGGTCCCACCAATTGAGGTTCTCCCGTGGGGAGTCATTCCAAGCATCCACATTCAAAAGAAGATATACGGCTAGCTGAAGGAAGGAAAGCGATATCAGTGTGATCGGAATAAACGCTTCAAAGATTCCCTCAAGTAATCATTGAAACACTTTAACACTGATCCTGAGCCTTGGAATCTCTCTAGCGACAGCATGTAATTGGAATCTCTTTTATTCGGTCGTTGAGTGATACTATTTTTGGTTTAATTAGGACCTAAAGTAAAATCAAAGGTGCATAAATGATTTTTTCACTAAATGAAACTTAAACTTTGTCCCATTAAACGTTTGTGCCTGGTACGTCGGGAAGGTAATACAAAAATGTTAGTGATAGCAGCGACAGTATAACACCATGCTAGTTTCAAACAATTGAGATAAGATAGGTTTGTGCATCAATTTCTTTGGATACTTGCGAATATTCTTTAATCTGGCATATACTTACAGTAAGGCGTCCTGAACTAAACACTGTTAGAACCACGTAAAAGTGGTAATTA
>JAECUM010001256.1:0-104892 GCA_016617855.1 Megalonaias nervosa
CAGACAATATAATAAAAATATAAATAAGAAATATTTCTGCTACCGTTGTTTACAAGGTTTTTCTAAAGATAAAAAAAAACTGCAAGAGCATCTTAAATACTGTGTTAATGTTCAAAGAATAAGAATGCCAGGAGAAAAAGAAAAAGTATTAAAATTTAAAAATTATAGTCATAAATTAAATATTCCGTTTGTTATTTATGGTGATTTTGAGTGTCTACTTGTCCCTGTGGCAGGCGCAGAGAATGATTCAAATAAATCAAGCACCAGAAAAATACAACACCATGTTCCCTGTGGAGCAGCTTATAAAATAGTTTGTTGCGCTAACGATACTTTTTCAACTCCAATAAAATTGTACAGAGGTAAAAATCCTGCCGTGTGGTTACTAAAAAATTTAATAGACGATGTTAATAAAATTTTTAACAGATTATCTAAAACAGCTCCAATAAAAATAACATCCAAACAACAACTTGATTTTGATGAGGCAGTTAATTGTCATATCTGCGAGAAACCTCTGCCTTCAAGCGATAATGTGTGCGATCACTGTCATCTAACTGACCAATATCGCGTAGCAGCACATAATAATTGTAATTTAAAATTTCATGCGCCAGATTTTATTCCTGTCGTTGTATATAATTTTTGTGGTTATGATAGTCATATCATTGTTGAAGCATTTGGCGATGAGGAAATTAAATCTAAACTAAAATTAAATAATATAATAAAATGTATTCCAAACAATTTTGAAAAGTATATGTCTGTTACGCTTGGCAAATTACGTTTCATGGACAGTCTGCAATTTATGGCAGCATCATTAAACGAGCTTGTAAAAGGTTGTAGCAGTTTTAATAGAAGACTACGTCTCTCTGACAAAAAAATGTGTCTTTCCGTATGAGTATCTCGACGACTGGAGCAGATTTGATGAAACTTCTCTTCCTAACAAAGATAAATTTTACTCTAAGTTAAAAAATGAAAATATTACAGATGAAGAGTACAATATGAACAGGAAATTTGGAATAAATTTGTTGTGAGACACTTTGGCGATTATCATGATTTATATTTGAAAACAGATGTATTATTACTAGCAGATGTTTTCGAGAGTTTTCGTAAAGTTAGTCATGAAAATTATGGATTAGACCCATGTTGGTATTATTCTGCGCCAGGATTGTCATGGGATGCTCTGCTAAAAACAAGCAGGATAGAATTGGATCTCTTAAATGATGTTGATATGTTTAATTTTATTGAGAAAGGAAATCGCGGTGGAATTAGCGTTATAACAAAAAGAATATATGCGGTAGCTAATAATAAGTACTTAAAAAATTATGATAACAATTTACCGTGAAATTATATTATGTATCTTTACGCTAATAATTTATAGGGTTATGCGATGTCAGAGCCAATGCCGTGTAATGGATTTCACTGGATAACTCCAGATCAATTTCTTAAAGAAACTGAAAAAGATTTTCCAGAAAATGTTAGTTATTTTGTTGAAGTTGATCTCGATTATCCTAGTTCGTTACATGATCTACATAACGACTATCCGTTTTGTGCAGAGTCAATGATGATCGATTATAGTTTATTATCGCCTGAACAACAGACAATGACAACAGCAAAAAATTCAATTGTTAATAAGTTAGTTCCAAATGTGTTAAATAAAAGAAATTACGTGATACATTACACAAATTTAAAACAAGCAGTAGATGCTGGACTAATTCTGAAAAATGTTCATCGCGTGCTAAAATTTAATCAATCACGGTGGATGGCAAATTATATTGATTTAAATATCAAACGTCGTGGTATTGCTAAGACTGACTTTGAGAAAAACTTTTTCAAGTTAATGAACAATTCCGTGTTCGGTAAGACGATGGAAAATATTAGTAAGCGAGTCAGTATTGAAATTGTAAATGATGTAAATCACAGAAATAAATTAGTTAACGATGACGGTTTTGTCACTATGAAAATTTTTAATGGAAATCTTGTTGCAATACAGCGACGAAAAACAGATTTAAAGTTAAATAAACCGATTTATGTTGGTGCAGTTGTACTTGATATATCAAAATGGTTAATGTACGACTTTCACTATTATTTTGCCAAAAAGCTGTGGCCAAGTTCGGAGTTGCTATTTACTGACACGGATTCACTTGTTTATAACATAAAATGTGAGGATGTTTATCAAGATATTTATAACAATAAAAACTTATTGGATTTATTGGATTATCCAAAAGGTAGTGGATTTCATGATCATGCAAATAAAAAAGTCATTGGCAAGATGAAAGATGAATTTATGTTTGCGCCAGTTAGGGAATTTGTTGGATTAAGAAGTAAAATGTACGCCGTAATTTTAGATGACAATAAACTGACCAAAAAAAGCAAAAGGTATTCCTCGCGGATATGTAAAAAATTGTATGAAATTTGATGATTTTAAAGCAGCGCTAAACACCTGCACTAATTTTATTAAAACAAATGTTATCAGAACAAATCGTCACAAACTTGAAACAGATAGAATTATAAAACGTGAACTAAGTAATTTTGATGATAAGAGATATTGCGAGGACGGAATTAATACGTTAGCTATTGGACACTACGCAATTTTGTCTAAATTTTATAAATACTGTTCGAAAATTTAACATTAGCTGATGGAATTAGTAGGAAAATTAAAATAAATAATGGTTAATAGCCAGCAATTATTCGTTGAATTTAATGATGAAATTTCAGGTGTTTGTTTTAATAAATTTAATAAAATAAAACTCTTGCTTATTAAATCAGTTAGCAGCAAATATTTTGATTATCTTGAAAAGTTGAGAGATGAGCTTATGCTGAAATACGATAATCTTCATGATCCAATCAGTCAAAAGAAATACACGAAAATAAATATTGACCTGAACCGGTCGAAGGTTTTTGCAAAGGGTAGTAGGTATGTTCTCACCAGGATAGCAATGAAAGAGTTGCTTGAATGTCATCGAAAAGTAAGCGGAAAAATTAAATTTTATTTGTATAAATACGATAATGAACTATTTCTAATATCTACTGTTGATATTTTAATAATAGGTGATGACGTTCTTTTAAAAAAATTAAGAAAGCTAGATAACTCTGTCCGTCTTCCTTGTATTGTAAAGGGAGATAACTCTGTCCTCATTAAGCAGTTATCCCGCTTGTTATATTGCGTAATATTACATGACCGTCGCGATTTATTTTTGTGTGCGTGTCGTATTAAGTAACTGAATTGTCTGTAGTCAGCATGGGTCAACATAATTTGTAACAGAAAATAATATTTTACACTTTATAACTCTCCTGATAAATTTGGTGAACATTATCTTGCGTTAATTCCAGATAGGTTCTTTTATATCTTCAATATAGGCGTGCAAATTCCAGGTAAATCTAGTGGCTTGCAGCTGCATCCAACTAAACTGAAAGACCCGAAGTACTGAAACATCTAATCGCTCCGCCAAAGTGTAGATACCTTAACATATCGGAACCTTGGCTAGCAAAGATGCCAAATCCGGTTTTTCAGCAAGACCATTTGCTAGACGGGTCTCTTATCGTAGTTCTGCCTAATGTACACACGGGTTGGAAACCAAGCTAGGCGAACCGCTTGCTTATCAACTGGAGATACGTGATCTTGTTCCGAAGGTGTCTAACATAACACGAATCACAGAAGGAATACTTCAATGAACAAGAGCTCATCGTATGGTGGTATACAGTAAGGGGTCCACGATAACTCATAGAGCGAATCACGGAGGGAATACTTTGGTGGTAAGGGGTCCACGATAACTCAAACAACAAATCTCTGAAGCTTCGTGGAAATGAAAACTCATCGTATGATGCTTTATTACACACCCATGTAGGCCTAATCTTACATACAGGGGCTTGTATCGTTACTTACAATTTATCTGTCATACATGTACTATATAATAACTAGTTATTGTATAGTACATGTATGACAGGTAAATTGTAAGTAACGATACGAGCCCCTGTGATCTTACATTGCTGATGTGGCGTTCGATACAGATGTTCAGTCTGTGATTCCGTATGGCACACCTAAAATGTCCGTATTGTACACCCAGTCTGGAACTACTTTTATAACTTTAAATAGTAAATAATTAAAAATTTAAAAATTAAAAAAGTTAAAAAATATAAAATATTGCGAATGATTTATTGCCATACATTTTAAAATATTAAAAAAATGTCAACACATGTTTGTATTTAAAAAAATGCAGTCATATTGGGTGAAAATTGGCACTTTTGCCACTGGGGATAAAGGGTGTATCCTAAGTAGTGACTGGCAGTTTATTGACTTTTCATGGTATCTACCACTGAGAATAAGCATTGAAGTAAAAGACAACTGTATAGGTCATATATGCATTAAGCAACAATTATTTCAGTAATGGATATAATTTTTTTTTAACAATTTGGTTATACAAACCATTAAATGGCAATCATTAACTTTATTTAGATCCTCATACTTCCATATTCCTTTGGAAGATCATTTACAGGCCGCTAAAAGTACATAAGCCGAAATCAATGTTAAAGTACGTGGACAATTTTGGACAAGTTCAACCTAAAGGTGTGATGCAGTAAATCTATTGAATGTTGCACGCTGTGGTGTCACAATGAAAGCTACGCATGTTGATGAACAAATTCATACTACACAATATGGTGACAATTAGATTGGATGTCAGTAAACTGCCAGTCACTGCTTAGGATACACCCTTTATCCCCAGTGGCAAAAGCGCCAATTTTCACCCAATATGACTGCATTTTTTTAAATTACACAATCATCTCCACTATCCAAGGTTCCAATATGATAACCCTATCTACACCTTGGTGGATTGAACAGATATATTGATGCTTTGGCCAAGTAACATCTATTGGATTCATGAGTTGCCTCCCTTAGTATGTAAATGCCAACTAACCAGTAGTGTGGTGCATTGTACATCTGGATCCAGAACACAAATAATTTTACTATATATTCTCCACATTTGTTTCTCAGTACTGAAATTTCTGCTGTGTGGCAATCAATACAAATCATATGTTAATCTAAAATACCTTTAAAGATGACTTCATGGTGAAGTTCTTGTCATAGGTTCACCAACATTTCTTTGAGAGGCTGGACTGTAAACAAACCAACACGCAATGGAACACAGATTTCACTTCCAGATCATCACCAAGACCTTATTATTCACTGTACACTATCGCCGAAACACACAAATACAACCATACCATAGGCTCGTATTCTAAAGAATAAACAATTACCTTTAAATCCATACCAAGAATGCCTAAATCTAACTAAGAGTGTATCACCACCAAAAGGAGACAGGAAAAAAATGCTCTAAAAATAGACTGGGACTACATTTGTGGGTACTGAACCAGAACTATTGATTGTGATCTGATTCCTAACAGATCTGCTGAGAATGTTGGAAAGAATTGACCTAAAAAGGATACTTTGTAAGTTTAACATTGAAAGTATGACTATGTACCAGAGGGAAGCCATTACAGGTGTATTTGAGTGAAAGGTATTTGTGCAAACACGGACCGGCAGTGGAAAATTGCTTATTTATCAGTCCATTCAAGTTGTGTGCTCCCCTTGTCTCTATCATGTAGAAACAATGAAATTCACATATCCAAAGTACAGAAATATCTGCTCGATATGCCAGGGTGTAGATAGGGTTATCATATTGGAACATTGGCTAGCGAAGATGGGCCACCATTGTAAATGTCCATAATGATTGATAGCTTTCGTCTGCAAGTTTTTTGATGACAGTTTAGGTGCAGATTATTCAGTAATTTGGATCGAATAGACTTTGGTTAAACAGAATCAGTATTACATTTTTAAACAACAATTTATATTTACTTTAAGATGAACAAATGTGCATGCACAACCTGTATGATTTTTATTATAGTTGAGGTTGACAACAATATTTCGGACAAAATGTTTGAGGGTGAGTTCTTAGATGAAGCAGGTATGCAAGACCAGACATGAGAAAGGAAGTACTTTGTCTCTGAAATCTTGTATTGAATGTTTAAAATCCAGACAAAGTAAGAAAGACTCAGGAATCATGACAAGATAAACAGATAATTAAGGGACAGTAATTATGGCTATAACATTTGAACTTCAAATGAGCTTGCTAATTGGCACAAAGTGCTGAATTCAGGGTGCAATGACTTGAAACAAAAAGATATCAAGAAATCTTTTGTTGTTGTTATGGGCTTTAATGCCTTTTTTCAGCACATGATAGGCTATACATGGTGAGCAGTATAACTGATGAAGGAAGAAATCCAGCAAAAAGGCAAAATATAATATACACTTGGTCTTACTTGATTGTTTAGATCACTCCGGTGACCTAGTGGTTAGATCGTCCATCTCGGGATGAGGGAGGTTGCGGGTTTGAACCCTGGCTGAGTCATACCAAAGACTCATAAAAAAGGTACTAACAGCTGTCTTGCTAGGTGCTCAGCATTGAGAGGTTAGTGTTAGGACTGGTTGGCCTTGTGTCAGGATAATGTGACTGGATGGAACATATGCCTGTGGCATGATGCCCCAGTGCTAGACACCACTATAAACTGCTACACTGCAAACATCATAGCAATATGACTGAAAAATTGTTAAAGTTACATTAAAAATTCAAATCACACACACACACATACTTGATTGGACATTCAGGATAAAAGGCAAAATGATGTTGTAGGGTTTAACGCCATTTTTCAGCACAAGATAGGCTATACATGGCGGCCAGTATAAATGGTGGGGGAAGAACCTGGGAAAAACCCTGGAAAGGGCCACTGACCCACAAGAAACTACTGGCAAGCTTTCTCACGTATCCACATTGGCCGAGCCCGAGACTCGAACCCACACAGACAGAGGTGAGATGGCAGTGATCCTTAATGGTGAGTGCTTGAGACCACACAGCCACTTGGGGCCCCAAAGCAAAATGTAATATATACACTGAAAGTATAAAGTATTAAAGTATTGGCAGAGTTTATTTAATATGCTTACTTTAACTTTTAATAGTATAGATTTTGACCCCTGCCTAAAAAAAATTCATATCAAACACTCTCCCCTAGCAATGTGACCTGCTTGTACACATGGGGCTTTTTCAACTAAGTATAGGGCATGTGGATCAGGACAACTTCCCATTTAAAAGAAAGATCATTGCTCTGATTCCCCTTGTCTGACAGAAAATAATGATTTAGGGAATGCACCAGCAATTATTTGTTTTGGGTCAAAATCTATATTATAAGTTGTTCTCTTAACAAAATGTTTGCTTTATGATAGTGATAAATGTGAAGGACAAAACAGAAAATTTTGAAAAAAATGTTGTGTAGTGTATCTTGTCAAATGTAGTGATTGTATATATATTGGTGGAACAGGCAATGTTAGAAACAAGGATTAAGGAACACATCAGTAAAGAGTCTTCTGTGATACATGAACAATGAAGCAAAATGGGACATTCCATCATTCCCAGTCAGACCAAGGTCATCACATCTGAGGACAACATATGGAAAAGGAAGGTGAAGGAGGGAATTGAAATATGACAGTGGAGGCCATCACTAAACAGGCATGAGGGCTTGAATTACCACCCATCTACACCAGTCTCCTCAAACCATTATAAAGCACGTTATTAACAGTAGCCGCTGATGAAGGCAGTTTGATATTGCTGAAATTTTGAACTCTTAAGATATATATGCTCTGAATAAGAGAAAATTCTAATCAGATTTAATTATTGTTATTCTGTGAAATTTGCTTTGAAGTATAGTGTGTATATTTAGTAAGTAGGGTTTATGAAAAAGAGTCACTTACTGGTTGAAAAGTAATGCTCTATATGAGAAGCAAAGAAAAATTCACATGCTATCTGTGATTGCAGTTTAAATTCATATGTCCCATACAGAATGTTTGAAAATATAAAGTTATGTAGACAGATCAATGACTCAACTGCACAATATATATCTAGGCTTAGCCCTGGTTATGTACATAACATGGGGATAATTAAAAGGATTGTACAATATCTTTCATAAAATGCCAAATGTCTATTAATTGTTTTAAAGTATACATTACAGAAATTGGAAAGAACATGGGACTAAGAGGAGTGTTGAAATAAATACAAAAAAGTGCTGAGTTGGGGGAAAGAACTAATTTGATATGGCATAGGAAGATACATCTCGGCCTTGACTTACCCCAACACCATATCAAATTTGTTCTTTCTGCTGACACAGAACAAAACGCGTAGTTTTGTCGATATACAGTATAGCCCGAGTCTATTATGCTTTGAGAACTGGTCTTTGGCCATTGTCTCTATTCTCTTGGGCATGGCATTTGATAGGTTGTCATTTCGATGGAGCATCAGTATGACAGACGGTTAATATGGCACTAAAATCTTGCAAATTGAGGCAAATTTTGCTGGGTATGCACACCTTTTAGTGGTCATTTTGTGGGTTATTTTGAAATTTTGCTATAAGTAAAACTAATAAGTAATCTATTTTTACAAATTGCACATCTGTTATAAACAGTACAAGTCAAATGTTACAGACTAAACTGAACAAAACTGCAAAAATAGAGACAAACACTAATGAGCATTGTTTAATCCTTTGAAACCATAACTGCTTAAACATTAAAAACTGTTCTTAAAAACCTATGAGGCTGGTTACTGGTTTCCTGCATTATAAAGGTCATGCAGGTAGAGTGATTTGCTAGAGACTGTAACTGTAAGCCAGATTAAAGTGCATATCATTTGCTGCTATCATAGTGCTGAAGTCATATGAATACCCATTATGATTAATCTGTCTTTCTTTAAAGGGAATGTGCATAGTCAGAAGGTTTATATTGGTTCTTTATGCTTTGTGAAAACATGCACAATGCTGATGTCACTAGAGATCATTTTAAAGTCTTCAGTATAATGATCAAGTATTATGTCTTTGGAGTTAATCTGTAACACATGTGGTGAATGAGGTCATTGTGTCTAATGCTAGTGAGTGATAATAGTTTGATCAATTCAGTTCCCATTGTTAAAGGATTGTGGTGTTTTGTTGATGATTGCAACTCATACACTAGCCATCTTCTCATCACTTTAGCGCATCCAATTATGTACATTATTTGTAGTTAATTTATTTGTGTCCTTGATGAATACGGTCTTTGACTGCTGTCTCCAAAGAAATTGATTCTTGTTCAGCATAACTTCATTGTGTCTTTTGATGTTGTTCATTGGTATACATATATATTCCATATTTACAGAAACTGTGATGGTCATTATTACATTTCATCACTAATAATAATAATAATAACTTCATAACCTCCAATGAAAAAGATAAAACTTCTGATACAGGAGGAAAGAATTTATATAATCGAGAGAAGTGAAGTTAACATACAAACAGGATAAATAAATATTACTATAGTTAATTTTGCAGTTCATGTAATAATACATGTACACTTTATATGTGATTGTTTTATTATTGATGTATATCTTTATTGTTATATAACATTATTTTGAGATGAAATAAGTACAATATTTTAACAAGAAATATGAATAAAGAATAAAATGCATGTACAGTAATATTGTGTTTTAACCTATGTTCAGATATAAATGTGAATGTTTTATGATTAATCTACATCTGTATTGTTATACAAAATTCACTTGAATCCTGCAGTATTTTAACAATAAATATAAATAAAGAAAACAATACATATACAGTGATTGTGTATATTTCCTTCTTAAACAGTGTCAGATTTTAATCTTGGAAACTGGTCCTTTGCACAGACCTGTTATGAGACCACCTGTCTTAAAAGACCACTTTTTATTGGCAGATTATGGGGTGGTCTGTCATGACAGGTCATGCTGCATTGTAATTAATTATGACTGATAGGAGTACCTAAATTATATCAATGTAGTTACAAATACACTGTACGTATAAATAGTTAATCAGTGTAGTTACAAATACACTGTACCTATAAATAGTTAATCAGTGTAGTTACAAATATACTGTACTTATAAATAGTTAATCAGCTGCCACTAGAACAAGCAATTTAATTTTCACCAAAAATTGACAGTTAAAATATTCACATTTCTTTTGGAATTAATACCCTGAATATATAGCTGTATAGTTCAAATTTCTTATTATTAGATAAATGGACCGAAGGTCACAGGACAAAATGTTATAATTTTTGGAATTATGATGATGGACACGTAGGACTAAAAGTCACAGGACATCATGACATTGTAAAATTATACTAATAATGATCACAATAAATTGATGGCTTCACAGGAAAAGGGAAATTGTTTAGCAGCTGTAGTCTTAAGGGTTAAAAAAACAAACCTGTCCTGGAGATCATTGAGGTTTATTTAAGGCTTCTGTTGGACAAAAAAAGGGGTTTTGTAATAATAATAATAATAATAATAATAATAATAATATAGAAGTAAAATGATGGTTTTAATGTATAATTGCTATTGAAGTATGTAAATAAAATTAAACACTTTTAGGCTTTTTATTAATAAGCTAAAACATGGTATTTGGCTTAAAAGTGTTTCACCAAAGGTCAAATTTAACTTGGTCAGAATTCCTGCACAAATAACGTTTTTGTGAAGTTCAGCATCTTTGACCTATAGATTGTTTCATGTTTTGAAACCATAGGCATCAGTTAAACATATTTTCTTGCTGCTAAGAACTTAATCCGAAATAATCCTTAAAGTTTTATCACAAATTCAAACACAGAGTTCTGAATAAATTTCAAATGTTGTTCAGAATGAATTTCATGTCTTGAACGTACCATTATGTACCAGTACTCTGGAATGTGCTGATATGCTAACAGTCTTGATGATTCAGTGATACCATCTTGAATGTGAATGCATTCTCAATAATTCCCAAAGTAATATTTTAGTCCAAAGTCAATGAGCACTTTGTAATTCCAATGAATGATTTAAATAAATGATCCTTGCCAAATTATACCTAAACACAGCATGAAATACTTATACAGGCTGAATATAAAAAAAGAACAGTAATAAAAATAGGAATGAATAATTGTTAATTTCTTCTATTACAACTCTATGGCACAATACCTCCCACATGACTTCTGTTGCAACACAACCCACCTGATTTAATCACCTAATGGAAAATTACCCCAGACTGTAAACAAGTTCATTATATAGAACTCAGACCTAAATAAACAACCTGTTTATAGCTCATTATCTTAGAATCTTTACTCATGCACAAAAATTAACTATATCATATCATATTTATAAATGATCATTATAATTATCAGTCACAAACAAAAATTAAACACAGCATAGATATACATGACACAAGTATGTAAAAAAAATGAAATCCTTTTTTGGTGCTCAATGACTTTACTTTCCATAGTTTCAGATAATAGCATAAAAAAGACCCCATATGTTTGATTGAAGAAATGTCCAAGTTTTTTGTCAGAGAAATCATTCCAAAATGGAAGTCATCACAAACAGCAGTGGTGGTTCTATTTTTTTTGTTGATAGTTACTGGTATGCTGGACATGCATTATGTAAGACTGAGCAATGGTGGAGCTCGGGATGTGTACTCTAAGGTCCAGCTCTGGGTATATATGTAGTTTGCCCACAGACTTGCAATACCAAAATCCAATTCCAGGCCAGCCTCATAATCATGCCCCTCATCAAACTACTGTGAAAGTAGCAAAAGCACACAACAACATAGAGAGAAAGCTTTGTAAAGCCATGATGTACCCAGCCAGATTTTTTCAGAATGTATATCGGCTGTATTGATCATATTTCATGCAGGAAGACATGATTCCTGAGTTTCTTTGTCTTGTTGCTGTGAACATTTAACTAACAAGAAAGCAGTTCACCAAAAATTATCAGACTAAGTCTTTATTAACCATTTAGATTAAATCCGTTTTGGGGTTTAACACCACTTTTCAGCACAAGAATGCAATACATGGCAGCCAGTATAACTGGTGGAAGAAGAAACTGGGAAGAACCTCTGACCTGTGGGAAACTATTGGCAAGCTTTCTCATATACCTACATTGACTGAGACCGAAACTCGAACCCACACAGACAGTGGTGAGATGACAGTGATCCATAAAGGTGAGTGCTTTGGACCACTCGACCACTTGGGCCCCCATTCTCATTAGTAATATCAGTGACCACTGTGGTTTGAATGGATAAACAACAATGATGTGAAGATAACTGTGGTTTGAATGGATGAACGCTATGGTGTGAAGACATCTGTGGTGTGAATGGATGAACACTATGGTGTGAAGACATCTGGGACTTGAATGGATGAACACTATGGTGTGAAGAAACCTGTAGTTTGATTGAATGAACACTATGGTATGAAGAACCTGTGGTTTGATTGGATGAAAACTATGGTATGAAGAACCTGGTGGTTTGAATAGATGAACACTATGATGTGAAGAAACCTGTAGTTTGATTGGATGAACACTATGGTATGAAGAACCTGTGGTTTGATTGGATAGACACTATCGTATGAAGAACCTGGTGGTTTGAATAGATGAACACTATGGTGGGAAGAAACTGGTGGCCTGAATGGATGAACACTGGTGTGAAGACAACTGTGCAACTGCATGTGGTCACATATATATGTTATAGAGGTGGTTTCAACTAGTTTATAAATTGTTCAAGAGTGCCATTTTCTAGCAAAAATGTTGGTAGCTGATTAAGTATTTTTACATATTTGCAATTACAGTACTGTAATCTAGGTACTTTTATCGGTGAAATATCATTACAATGTATAGCTTCTGCTGGCCAAATGCAGGTACATGTATCTCTCCATCTCAACATACATACTTTGAAGTGTGAATAAACTGAATATGAATACTTGATACATTTATACAATTACAAAATGTATAAACATACAACACATAATTTTCTACTTAAAGTATTGCTTAAAACCTATGTTAAGTGAAAATATGCATAATGGCAAATAGACGGCACAGTTATTAAAAAATATGTACACTTCAGCAGCAAGCACTTCTTCCTATTTTGTCTCAAAGGGTAAGTCACGTTTGTAAAATCTAGCTTGACCCAATGTCCATGGCATATTTTTTCTCGCAGAAATGGCTGAGATGGCCGAAATACAGTGAAGGAAATGCCCAAATCATTGTCACCTGCACACTTGAGAAGCATAGAAAGAGTCTAGTTATTTGATTTGGTGTTTTATGGCACAGCAAGTTGGAATATCTTTTCAGATTTATGAACATATGTGTGAACTCATTATTGCAAATAAAGATGTTACAAGTAACTATGACTTTTTAAAAATTTATCTCAGTCTCTATGCATACGGTATATGTTTACTGACGTTATTTGTACCTGGGCAGAAAACATGAGTGTACTCATTTCTCCTGTTCTCACGGGTTCCTAAATCTTGTGGTATTGGCTGTTTCCATTCTAAGTAAACCATTCTAAGTATTTTCTAGTTGTTTATTGTGGTGGTTTTGTTATTAACACATGTTAGAGTTTAACAAATAACAGTCTTTCAACAGTGCTTTTCTTTTGAAAATTAACAACAAAATAATGAATCAATAGAATATTTATCAAAGATCTACATTCTCTAGCTCTCATCCAAATATAATTCAGAATATCTTGTACCGAAAGCCAAATCACATTCTGCTTGGCTGAAAAAAGTCATTGAGTTGATGATGGTTGTCAATGATGCAAGCCTAGTCACATGATGACCTTGTTTACATATCACTCATTGCCAAATTATGGCAGGCAGTAACTGTCATTTTATCAAAATCTTGACATCATCCCAGAATGTTGCAATTGCTCATGACTCTTTCTATTGATATAATTATTGATGTGCCAAAGTATATGAATAAAATTATACTTATAATTCTGTTAATTAATACATTACAATAAAAACAGAAATGAATCAATAAAGGACAATTCAGTCTTATGCAAAAAAGGTAGAGTGAAGAGTTATAGCGTTATGTATGCATTATAATAAGAAATTTTCCTAGAAGAGGGTTTTCTTTTATAATCTACAAGAAAATGTGGCATGGCTCTTTTTGGGATGAGGTTCAGGAAAGTGTTTTTCACAGAATGAAGCACATGACTATGAAACAGATTTAGAACATAAGATTTCATAACATGGAACTTATTTGCCCTGGGACATTGCATACCATCTTGTAAGGGGTAAGGTTATAAAAATGTATTTTACAGAATAAACTACATAGGTATGAAGTACATGTAGAAGATAGTATGTGATAGCCTGGAACTTGTTTGCTCTGGTTCAAATAAGTAACACAGTATAAAATTATTCTTTTTGAAAACAAATTTAAAGAACCTTACCTCAAAAAATATCAAGCCCTGTTCCCTATTATAATATCTCTCCCATCCATGGAAACTCTCTTCCCAGTGAAATCTTTCTCCTTTCAGTGTATATAAAAACACTGTTACGGAAAAAAATGTTTGTCTAAAATATATGTATATATGTGTGTAATTTATATGTGTGTGTGTGTGTAATTTATATGTGTGTGTAAATTGAAGAGGATATCATTTATGTTATTGTTTATTTTTTAAAAAGGAATAAAGGATGAACTTAACATATCTTGTTTAATTTACAAATTTATTTCTATAAATGAAATAGCAGACATACTCATTTATTTTATCATGGGGAAGTTTCCCTGGGGAGAGGGTTTCTTTGGGGACACATGATAGAAAATGGGGCTGGCTCTTTGTTTGGTAAGGCTCTAAAATGTTTATGTTACAGAATGTACCACATAAGATATGAAACACTTGTGAAAAAAATAGCATTTTACACTGTAATAGGTCCTTTCCTAGGAGTAGATAAGTTCAAAGATTCTCAGCAAATAAGTTCATGATAAAATATATTATGTTTGACTTATCTTCAATTGTGTAGTAACTTTATGCTGTTAAAACACATTATTTTAACCTTACCTTAAAAAGATCCATACTAGTTTAACCCTTTAGGAAACTGTTTTCCCAGGGAAAAATTCCCACTGACAATGCACACATGAAGCTTAAAATTTTCATATATATATATATATATATGTATATTCATTCATGTTTCTTTGCCCTGCGGTTTGTAGAGTATGTATGAGAGTGAGATAGAGACCTTGTATCACTGGAACTGTTGGCAGTCACCTTTTCATGCTTCATTAATAGGTAGCATAGGCATGCATATAATCTAGGTATCATTGATCTTCATGCGTTAGGGATGGGTAGCATAGGCATGCATATAATCTAGGTATTACTAATTTTCATGCCTCAGGGATGGGTAGCATAGGCATGCATATAATCTAGGTAATACTGATTTTCATGCTTCATTAATAGGTAGCATAGGCATGCATATAATCTAGGTAATACTGATTTTCATGTGTCAGGGATGGGTAGCATAGGCATGCATACAATCTAGGTAATACTGATTTTCATGCTTCATTAATAGGTAGCATAGGCATGCATATAATCTAGGTAATACTGATTTTCATGCTTCAAGGATGGGTAGCATAGGCATGCATATAATCTAGGTAATACAGATTTTCATGCTTCAGGGATGGGTAGCATAAGCATGCATATAATCTAGGTATTACTAATTTTCATGCTTCAGGGATGGGTAGCATAGGCATGCATATAATCTAGGTAATACTGATTTTCATGCTTCATTAATAGGTAGCATAGGCATGCATATAATCTAGGTAATACTGATTTTCATGCTTCAGGGATGGGTAGCATATGCATGCATATAATCTAGGTAATACTGATTTTCATGCTTCAGGGATGGGTAGCATAGGCATGCATATAAATCTAGGTATTACTAATTTTCATGCTTCAGGGATGGGTAGCATAGGCATGCATATAATCTAGGTATTACTAATTTTCATGCTTCAGGGATGGGTAGCATAGGCATGCATACAATCTAGGTAATACTAATTTTCATGCTTCATTAATAGGTAGCATAGGCATGCATATAATCTAGGTAATACTGATTTTCATGCTTCAGGGATGGTTAGCATAGGCATGCATATAATCTAGGTAATACTGATTTTCATGCTTCAGGGATGGGTAGCATAGGCATGCATACAATCTAGGTAATACTGATTTTCATGCTTCGTTAATAGGTAGCATAGGCATGCATATAATCTAGGTAATACTGATTTTCATGCTTCAGGGATGGGTAGCATAGGCATGCATATAATCTAGGTAATACTGATTTTCATGCTTCAGGGATGGGTAGCATAGGCATGCATATAATCTAGGTATCATTGATCTTCATGCGTCAGGGATGGGTAGCATAGGCATGCATATAATCTAGGTAATACTGATTTTCATGCTTCAGGGATGGGTAGCATATGCATGCATACAATCTAGGTAATACTGATTTTCATGCTTCATTAATAGGTAGCATAGGCATGCATATAATCTAGGTAATACTGATTTTCATGCTTCAGGGATGGGTAGCTTTTGCATGCATATAATCTAGGTAATACTGATTTTCATGCGTCAGGGATGGGTAGCATAGGCATGCATATAATCTAGGTATCATTGATTTTCATGCTTCAGGGATAGGTAGCATAGGCATGCATGCAATCTAGGTATTACTAATTTTCATGCTTCAGGGATGGGTAGAATATGCGTGCATGTAATCTAGATATCATTGATTTTCATGCTTTAGAGATAGGTAGCATAGGCATGCATGCAATCTAGGTATTACCTTCACCAGGAATCATAGAGTTGCTGTTTATCTAGAACCACAAATTTCTTATAAACGTATAAATTAACCAACAGCTGGATTTCTACCATGTATGCAAATTTGTACTTGTAACGCATACCTTCTAAAGATCATTTTGTAAGGTACTGTACTATGAAAGATATGAATAAAAAGTCAGAATTTGCTTTCGTTGGCAAGATATTAGCACTATGGCAAGGAATGGCATGCAGTGAGAACTGGTCCCCTGCCAGTAAAGTCTGTGAAGTCAATTACAAAGAAAAGTTTGATTCTTCTAAATGACAAAGTATTGACGTCTTTGTAGCTATTTTTCTTTGTTTATTGAATAGCATTGTTCAGGTCAGTGCATTTTGTTATAAAGTATTGTTGATCATCTATTTCTAGGTACAAATTCTCCACCCAATCCAAGGAAAATGGTCTAAGTTCTGACAACAAAATTATTCAGTTTTAAAGTTTAGGAAAATTACACTATTTGAAGTTTTTTGATAGACATTATTCTGCCTTTAAATATAAACAATAACCCACAACTGTAAAAAAATTTTTTTTATAAATGTCAAAAAATTCTATGCTCATTGGTTATAGATGTTATACATTACAGAAGTTATATTTTTTTAATAATGTCAGCAATAATTTTTATTTCTTGTTGAGTCTTTTGAAGAAATTTCATAATGACGATTTCAGCTTTCCGATATGGACAACTATGCGATTATGCCACAAATAGACTGTTTGTTTTTGAATATTGCATTTTGGAAGTTATATTCTTAAATGTCACAGCTTAAAACCAAGCAACTGAATATGTTTTGAGTGAAATCCCATCAAAAAAGTTTTATTGAAGCTATGATTTTACTTTGTATTTATTAATATGTAGTTCTGTGTTCTTAATTAGTTATGTTGAAATTGTTAAGCAACCAGCAGATAAATGTTGTATCAGGCATTTATGAGATTCTAAGATGATATTACATCACAAAAACATCAAAGAGACGTATAAAATACGCCATCTAACTATGCTTTTTATTTTAAAGCTGAAGTGCTGTAGTTGCTGATGCTACAAGCAGAAAATGCATTATTTGCAAGTTTTGATTAATCTGCATATAGAAAAGATAAAGTTATACATTTTATTGCATTTTAAAATGTAAATAAATACTATAACTTTATTTCAAAGTTAATTCATGACAATAGATTCTATCATTTTTTTTCTGTGCAAAAACACTCATCAGTGATGGAAAAAAGACCTTAGTTGGGCCATTTTTCTTTGATTGGGTGCAAATAGTTCTTACTGTCCCACTAAGATGAAAATCTTCCTGGATCAACAATCTGATTTAAAGAGAGAGAGGTACCCAGACAAGTTGTAGTGACCTCCACTCTGCTGAAGCAGTTGAGATTGGCTCTACTCTATTCATGCAAGAGAAGATCTTCTTTCAAACCTTGCTCCTTGCAGGGATGTCTTGATCAAAAAGGAGTATGGAGCTTTAGCCATGGAGAGGATTGCATCAGCAGATGATCATCATCTTTGAAGACACATGAGGGGAAATCATGTTGTCAATGACTGGTGTCTTCTCAGTGATGCCACACCACTCTCAACATCTAGTCCCTGACTGCTAACTTTTTTCTCTTTCAGCTGAAGACAGTGAAGTTACCATTCCATGATCTCAGACATGTTCAGGCTTCATGGAAGAGATTATGCTTTTCAGCAACAAGGAAATTTCTGACTTGTGCAATTTTGACACTCACTCACATTATTCCCAAATGGAATCTCACCTGGGTTTTGGCATGGCCAACTTGTCAAAGTTTGAATCAATGTCTTCCACCTGAGTGAAGAAGCTATCATACGTGACTTGCAGCTTATGACAATGCCAGCACATACGGTATCCATGGATCTGAACTATGTGTTCTATTCTGATAGTTCAGTCATTCTAATGACACAACCTGGTTTCCTTTCCGAGAACAGGTTGCTCTCACCAGTCAGCCATCAAATAACTATTCATTCCCTCTCCTCAGTTGATCTTTTGAGAGAAGTAAAGCTGTAGGACCCCACACATACCCTCAGATGCTACCTGTGATGCTTGAGTAAGATCAAAAGCAGCCATAAAAGGCTATTCATGCTGCGGAAGGCAGGAAAGCAAACATAACCCTTGCAAGCACATGCCACTTGGCTAAACATAACCCTTGCAAGCACAGGCCACTTGGCTTAACATAACCCTCACAAGCACATGCCACTTGGCTAAACATAACCCCTGCAAGCACAGGCCACTTGGCTTAACATAACCCTCACAAGCACATGCCACTTGGCTAAACATAACCCTTGCAAGCACAGGCCACTTGGCTAAACATAACCCTCACAAGCACATGCCACTTCACTAAACATAACCCCTGCAAGCATAGGCCACTTGACTTAACATAACCCTCACAAGCACATGCCACTTGGCTAAACATAACCCCTGCAAGCACAGGCCACTTGGCTAAACATAACCCCTGCAAGCATAGGCCACTTGGCTAAACATAACTCCTGCAAGCACAGGCCACTTGGCTAAACATAACCCCTGCAAGCACAGGCCACTTGGCTAAACATAACCCTTGCAAGCACAGGCCACTTGGCTAAACATAACCCCTGCAAGCACAGGCCACTTGGCTAAACATAACCCTTGCAAGCACAGGCCACTTGGCTAAACATAACCCCTGCAAGCACATGCCACTTGGCTAAACATAACCCCTGCAAGCATAGGCCACTTGGCTAAACATAACCCCTGCAAGCACAGGCCACTTGGCTAAACATAACCCCTGCAAGCACAGGCCACTTGGCTAAACATAACCCTTGCAAGCACAGGCCACTTGGCTAAACATAAGCCCTGCAAGCACATGCCACTTGGCTAAACATAACCCTTGCAAGCACAGGCCACTTGGCTAAACATAACCCCTGCAAGCACAGGCCACTTCGCTATACATAACCCCTGCAAGCATAGGCCACTTGGCTAAACGGAGTAATTAAATCAGCATACTCCAAACATTCACAGAATCAGGTATAACTAAATCAGTTCATGAAATACAAGATACCTCCATCAGCTTGGCCTAAAATATAATTTCTCAGTTCATGACATAATGGAGTTGGCTGACAGGCATACCAAGTTTACGTTCTCTAACTTCCATTTGTGTGACATGGCCTTGTTAACTGTATATTTTTGGGCTAGTGGTAGCTGCACATACAGTGACCCTGCCTCATTCATGAAAGCACAATCTTAGACCCAAGCATGAATTTGTCATCTTCACTGGATTGACCTGGGAAACTTCTGATGGTGAGACAGTCAAGTACAGAATCCCACAGGGATCTCACTCATATATAAACAAATTGTCTTTGGTTGTACTAAACTAAAGGTAGGAGAAGTTCATCATGCTATTACTGGGTGACACCGGTAGAGGAAAGATGCTCAGCATTTCCTCCTCCTCTTTCCTATTCTCCTAATGCTAATACGATAGGTAATGTATTTGACAAAGAAAGAAATTTTCTTAGTAAATTATGTTTTTCTAATAATACCTACCTGATCACATTACTAAAAATCTCTCCCACCAATCCCCACAATGCAAAATCCTATTTTAAGATTTTTATATATATATTATATATATATATACACACACACACACACACACACACACATTCTTGTCTTTTGAGGAGAGCTGGATTCAGAGGTATCAGAGTAAACCTAACTTTAATGTGGTCAAGTAAGAATTATCAGAGAAACATAATTTACTGAAAAATTTGTTTTTCCCAATTTTTGGTTAGGTTTCTATTTCAAAGTAGTGTTTTTCAAGAGTTTGATTCTTGGTGGGATAACTCCATTACTTTAATATGGAGTGTCCTTCAGGTGTTCAATCCTAGGTGGTGTAATAGCTATATCATTCCAATACTTCATTATCTGCTCATATTGATCATTGAGAATGCCCTAGTTCACTTTTGCAAAGTTTAGATTTTGCAGATTTGTATGTTCATTTTCAAAACTTTGTAAAGACTTTTTCACATTGTTCATTATCTATCAGTTTGGTTACATTTTTTATTTAGTTTGTTAAATAAATCCCTTCACCACATTTCATAATTATAAAGTATGATTGGATTAAAAAGCATTTAATCTTTTATTAAAAATCATAGGGTTTATTACCTACAAAAGCTTGGTATGTTTTTTTAAGAGAACTTTCAAATCTTAGACAATTACTCTTTTGCATTAGCAAAGTTATTACTTCAGTTAATTGTACAATTAATGTAAGAATATTCAGTTGTACCACTGACTTCCTTACTGCCAATAAACAAGGGTCTTTGACAATTTGTAATCTAAATATATTATTAGCTATATTAATTCTGTCATTTTCATTATTTGTGAAGTTCATTCAAGACATTTTGCAGGCTGTCTACTGTTTGTGATATTAGGAGTCATTTGCTAGTCATAGTCAGGATATTGTTATCTTGTGTAATTTAGCTGGGCAACCTAAGATCATATAAGTCAATGTTAAATAAATTAGGGTTTATATTATCAACCTGCATAGCGTATTATATTAATACTGTGTTGGATATAATATGATAGTTTACACTCAGCCAGACATATGTACCAAATGTCTAGTGATGTTACATTTTCTTACCATATAGCCCAACAAATAAGACCCTAAACCTTGTGCATGTTATACAAACTTTGGGGTCTGATTTATTGCACTTGGAGTTATGAAAAGGAAAAGCCCAATAAAAGCAAGCATATCAGCAGTCAAGTGCATCAACTGAAATATTGTGTTTACTGACTGAACATTTCTCCATATGGTGTAGGAATATAGGGGGATAACAACAACAACAATGGTGTATGATGTGGAAATGTTTTGTGTGTGGGCAAGTGGGAAGTGGCTACATACATGACCCTTGTGAAACTTGTTTCAAAAGGATGTGTGACTGCCCATTGTGTCAGTTGATTTCCAGAACGCTGTATACATTACTAAAGTTTGTTCTGACACACCAAAACTTTTGCTCATAAATATTGTGAAAGTTTATTTCCATAGATTGTATATAAAATTAAATTGAATATTTGAAGTATGAATAAGTTATCAGCCTCTTTATGACACTGGGTTGGAGGCATCTAGCATTTTGGGCTGTCCATTTGTGGGTGAGTCTGTGGACTGCATTGGTTAAGGTTTTTTCTAGCACTTGTAACTCAGTAATCCCATGCCCAATTCAGTTTCTTTGTTAAATGTAGCATACTCCTCTTCTCTGAGTAATTATTCCTATTACAGAGGGAGTTCTGCTGCAGGGTGGGGCCATGAGGTCTTGTCACTGAAAACGTACCATTGGGAAAATAGCATGGTAAACTGGTATAATGGTAATACTGTGCATCTCTGTATAACATCACATACTAAAGGGCAGAGAAAACTAATATGTTAAGTTTGTTGTCAGAGTTAAGTTGTGACTTACCAGACTTAAGTAAAAAGAATTGAACAGTTCTCTATGAGATGCTGAAGGTGCAAACATCAAGCCATCAGGTAACTATAAACTGCATATCACCCTCAAGCTGTTAAAGGAAAGTTAAACACAAAACTCCATATATTTTAATATCCAAAAATTAATGGTTGTGTGTTGTAAGAATTTCAGTAGTTCTAAGCATTCATTGTCATCAATGCATTTTACCTAATTTTTTTAACAGGGTCAGTATTTATGAGCAGGCATTTTAAGGAAGGCCAGGGAAAAAAGTCAGCTGAGTCCATAAATTTGGCCAGTTATTCTGGTATTTCTTCCCTTGTTGACATGAGACAAATAAAGAACTCGGCTACTGCCAGTTCACTTATCTGTGTGGGAATCAGCTTTCATGGATTATGTGGTGGCTATAAACTACAAATTTTAAGACCCAAATGATCCTTCTGTAGAAACCATAAAACCCCTTCTCCAGTCCTTAACCTGTTACATAGCAGACTGTTAAGTAATTCAGGAACTTGAGTACCATTATGTATGTCCTCATAAGAAATGATTTTTTATTTTACTGGACACTTCTCTGCCATTTCACAAGTTTACAAGGAATGGAAACTGAACAAAAGTTTAGGTAATGTCCCTGAATAATATGATTTGGTACAAAACTACCCACTTCTCAACTTGAAGAATTCAATTTTTCAGATCAATCTTTATGAAACAAAATTGTGATCTTGACTGAAAAATGTGAAGAACTCACTTGTGAAAAGGCAAGATACTCCCAAGTATAAGGTGACTTAGAGTTCAAAAATTCACAATGCTGGCCAGTCATTGCAACCAATCAGGATGAAAAGCAAACTTGAATGGCCAGTCACTGCAACCAATCAGGATGAAAAGCAAACTTGAATGGCCAATCACTGCAACCAGTCAGGATGAAAGTCAAACTTGAATCTGTATTGCTAGCAGAGGGGGGATAAATTAAATTATATATATGAGCAAATGATAGTTTTCATCCAGTTATAATAAATCAATTTAGAATACAGTTACTTTAATGAATTTATATTACTGTTACTGTAATGAAACTGTAATGAATTTATAGTACTGTTATTATCATGAATTTATAATACTGTTACTGTCATGAGTTTATATTACAGTTGCTGTCATGAATTTATACTAGTTGCTGTCATGAATTTATACTAGTTGCTGTCATGAATTTATACTAGTTGCTGTCATGAATTTATAGTACAGTTACTGTCATGAATTTACAGTTACTGTAATGAATTTATAGCTGCTGTAATGAATTTATAGTACAGTTACTGTAATGAATTTATAGTACAGTTACTGTCATGAATTTATAGTACTGTTACCATCATGAATTTGTAATACAGTAAAACCTGTCTTGAAAGACCACTGCTATGTGAGACCACCTGTCTTGAGAGACCACATTCTTAATGCATGAATTTATTGATTATGTAGCTTTGTGACCTGTTATGAGAGACCACCTGTCTTGAAAGACCATAATTTTTTGGCAAAAGAGGGGGTCTTTCAAGACAGGTTCTACTGTAGTTCAATTTTTATTACAGTTACTGTTGTGAATTTACAGTACAGTTACTGTCATGAATTTATAGTACAGTTACTGTCGTGAATTTATAGTACAGTTACTGTCATGAATTTACAGTACAGTTACTGTAATGAATTTATAGTTGCTGTAATGAATTTATAGTACAGTTACTGTCATGAATTTATAGTACTGTTACCATCATGAATTTGTAATAGTTCAATTTTTATTACAGTTACTGTCATGAATTTGTAATATAGTTATTGTCATGAATTTATAAATGGTTACTGTCACGTATTTATGGTACTGTTGGTGTCATGAATTTTTATATATAGTAATGTTGATGTCATGAATTTATAATACTGTTACTGTCATGAATTTATACTGTTTCTGTCATCGATTTATAGTATTGTTGCTGTCATCAATTTATAGTACTGCTACTGTATAAATTTATAGTACTGATACTGTCATGAATTTATAGTAGTGTTATTATCATGAATTTATAGTACTGATACTGTAATGAATTTATGGTACTGATGCTGTAATGAATTTATAGTACTGTTATTATCATGAATTTATGGTACTGATACTGTTATGAATTTATATTAGTTTCTGTCATGAATTTATAGTACTGTTACTGTCATCAATTTATAGTACAGTTACTGTCATGAATTTACAGTACAGTTACTGTAATGAATTTATAGTTGCTGTAATGAATTTATAGTACAGTTACTGTCATGAATTTATAGCACAGTTACTGTCATGAATTTATAGTACAGTTATTATCATGAATTTATAGTACTGTTACTGTCATCAATTTATAGTACTGTTACTGTCATCAATTTATAGTACTGTTACTGTCATGAATTTATATTAGTTACTGTCATGAATTTATAGTACTGTTACTGTCATGAATTTATAGTACTGTTACTGTCATTAATTTATAGTACTGTTATTATGATGAATTTATAGTACTGTTCCTGTCATGAATTTATAGTACTGTTATTATGATGAATTTATAATACTGTTCCTGTCATGAATTTATAGTACTGTTACTGTCATCAATTTATAGTACTGTTATTATGATGAATTTATAGTACTGTTCCTGTCATGAATTTATAGTACTGTTACTGTCATCAATTTATGGCACAGTTACTGTCATGAATTTATAGTACAGTTATTATCATGAATTTATAGTACTGTTACTGTCATCAATTTATAGTACTGTTACTGTCATCAATTTATAGTACTGTTACTGTCTTGAATTTATAGTACAGTTACTGTCATGAATTTATAGTACTGTTATTATCATGAATTTATAGTACTGTTACTGTCATCAATTTATAGTACTGTTACTGTCATGAATTTATATTAGTGACTGTCATGAATTTATAGTACTGTTATTATGATGAATTTATAGTACTGTTGCTGTCATGAATTTATAGTACTGTTCCTGTCTACTGTTACTGTCATGAATTTATAGTACTGTTACTGTCATCAATTTATAGTACTGTTATTATGATGAATTTATAATACTGTTACTGTCATGAATTTATATTACTGTTATTATGATGAATTTATAGTACTGTTACTCTCATGAATTTATAGTACTGTTATTATCATGAATTTATAGTACTGTTACTGTCATCAATTTATAGTACTGTTATTATCATGAATTTATAGTACTGTTACTGTCATCAATTTATAGTACTGTTACTGTCATGAATTTATAGTACTGTTACTGTCATGAATTTATAGTACAGTTACTGTCATGAATTTACAGTACAGTTACTGTAATGAATTTATAGTTGCTGTAATGAATTTATAGTACAGTTACTGTCATGAATTTATAGTACAGTTACTGTCATGAATTTATAGTACTGTTATTATCATGAATTTATAGTACTGTTACTGTCATCAATTTATAGTACTGTTACTGTCTTGAATTTATAGTACAGTTACTGTCATGAATTTATAATACAGTTACTGTCATGAATTTATAGTACAGTTACTGTCATGGATTTATAATACTGTTATTATCATGAATTTATAGTACTGTTCCTGTCATCAATTTATAGCACTGTTACTGTCTTGAATTTATATTAGTTACTGTCATGAATTTATAGTACTGTTATTATGATGAATTTATAGTACTGATACTGTCATGAATTTATATTAGTTTCTGTCATGAATTTATAGTACTGTTGCTGTCATCAATTTATAAAACTGTTACTGTCATGAATTTATATTAGTTACTGTCATGAATTAATAGTACTGTTACTGTCATGAATTTATAGTACTGTTATTATCATGAATTTATAGTAGTTTCTGTCATCAATTTATAGTACTGTTACTGTCATCAATTTATAGTACTGTTACTGTCATCAATTTATAAAACTGTTACTGTCATGAATTTATATTAGTTACTGTCATGAATTTATAGTACTGTTACTGTCATGAATTTATAGTACTGTTACTGTCATGAATTTATAGTACTGTTATTATCATGAATTTATAGTAGTTTCTGTCATCAATTTATAGTACTGTTACTGTCATCAGTTTATAGTACTGTCATCAATTTATAATACTGTTACTGTCATGAATTTATATTAGTTACTGTCATGAATTTATAGTACTGTTACTGTCATGAATTTACAGTACTATTACTGTCATCAGTTTATAGTACTGTTATTATCATGAATTTATAGTAGTTTCTGTCATCAATTTATAGTACTGTTACTGTCATCAATTTATAGTACTGTTACTGTAATTTTCGGTACCTTAACAGAGTGTTTCCCTCTTGTCTTGTTTGATTTGTAAGTTACACAGGTTTTGTTGCAGAAATTCTAAAACTTATACTTTAAGGAGAAGAAGAAAACCTTACAGTGTTCTCAAATACTTCATATTTTAATATTCACATTTATGTGATTTCCTTTTTCCAGAGTGATGATGGCAATAGAATTCTTGATACTGGTGCTTGCTTCATGTATGATGTCAGTGTTATGCACACAGGAGGTGGATCCCAATGGATACATTTTGTACTGTCCCTGCATGGGTAAGTTTCAATCCAGACTGTAATGGAAAGCAATGTTCCATCTAGGCAGATAGGGTGTGGTATCCTGCCTCTAAGTCTGTGCACCCTACTACAGTGCTTGTCCATTGATTTGTGCCCTGCCTGTTTTAAATGTAAGGTTTTTTCTGGTACTGTACCCTTGACATGATGTCCCTTTGTCATTTTACAGTCTAGAATTATTGACTTTTATTATATGCTGATATGGCAGGCCAAATTTGGGATTCCAAAATATTGATGATAGGAAATGTTTCCAGACAAAAATGGCTTTCTTTATTGAGAGTGCAATGAAAGTTTTTTGAAATGACAGTATTAGTCTCAGTGGAGACAAATATTGGTAGACTGTTTGATTAAAGTTTAAGTTGGAACATGTTTATGAAAGTCTCAAGTTATTAATAATACTCATACCTGGCCACTTGTAGAAGGACTTTTTTTCCCCTAATCCTTGGGGAAGTCAACCATTGCTTACTCGTGATGCATTATGTCAAATTGTCAAACCTTCTTATATTGAATGGTTGGAACGATAAAATAGTTCACTTTAATTTTTTAAATGGTGAGATTGTTTGGCTGAATATGTATTGCATTCTGTACATGTACATACATGCATACTTACCTGCCCTTTTACAATACAGAATGACTAGTACAGTAAATTCACACACACACACACACACTGTGCCATGCCCTTCATGACACCTGTATGAAGTAGAGGGGAAGTACTGTACTACACCTGACATTGGCATTAGTTTCCACACATGTAAAAAAATATACATATGTACAGTTTAACTGCATCACACTTATTCTTTCTTCCTAGGATGTTTGGATTTAGTTTCCTAGCATCCAACCCCAGGAAATGGGCCTTTAAGGGCTAACTTTGTACATATAAATTAGTTGTACATTCTTCATTGCTTTTTCTGTTGTAGCTCAGGTTTCTTGCACACTGTACATGTACTATTATTCCTGGAATCATGAAACTTGGTTAGTTAATGCATCTTGAGGAGTACTGTACCCTCATAACAAAGGTAGGCCAGTGTGACCCATTTTTCAAAGTTTTCTGACTTTGCTTAATTTTTTTGTTTTAAGTTTATTTCTCAATTTCTGTTAATACTAGAATCTTTTGCTATGTATATTTAATTTGCATTGTTTGTTATTTTTTAAATTCATTATATGCTATGAATGATTGTATTTTGGACTTTACCTTGTCCAAATTCAAGTTCATGTTGTTGCTGACTAGAGACACTGTTGTTTTTATTTTGGTAAACAGATAATACCTAGTTAATATTTTTATAAGAGTGTGGGTTAAATATTAGCATCATTATCATGGTCTGAGTCAAGGACATTTATGTTTACCATGTTCTTTATTATAATATTAGTAATTGACCTCATCTAATCATAGCTTGAATTGTTCAGGAAATGAACATTTGTCTTATGTCCTGGCTCCCTTTTGTGTGTTTTTTTTTTCCATGATCTTGTTTATCTAGAAGTTATTCATTCATGCTGTAAGATCTTGAAGCAGAATCATTCTTATTGTTGTGTTCAGTATTTGATTTGAGCTATAATTATTTATTCAAATTATTATTCTCTGGAATTACAAAGTGCTCGGTAATATTCTTGGACAGAGACATTAATTTGGAATTATAGTGAATTCCAACAAGGATATATTGGATTATATTACTGTGATTCATCAAAAGACTGGTGGCACATCATTACACTTAAGGTCATTGTTACATTAATACCTAAGACTACAGCATATTAACACCTTCAGCGTTCGATCTTATTTGGAATACCACTGGAATTTAATCAGAACTTTATTCATTAGGACTGGTGATAAAACTTTTTGGATTATTTGGGATTTATTTCACATTACTATAAGTTCTTTTTAAAATTTTCACTTTGTATTCTTGGGAAATAAATTATTTGTTGAATTTTACAAAACTTGTTGATTTTCGCTCTTTTCTATCACTTAGTTTAAGACCGTATGGTCCTAATCCTTTGTTCTCCTCCTTACAACAAAAGAGGATCACTGTGATCCACATTTCACACTGTACATTTTGCTCATGATCACATAGAGTTTTGGCCTTGTATTTGAACTGTTATACCTTATTTAATGAAACTTTGTGAGGGAATACATCCCAAGAGTACTATGCCTTCATCTCAAATTACATTTTGTATTGAATCGGTTCATGCTTGAATCATTAAAGTAAAGGAAGTTTCTTTGCACATTCATCCCAAGGTCCAGTTGGTCCTAAATAAAAATGGTGCTGCTCAGACATCCAGTATGGTCACCATCTTAAAAATCTTGTCACTACTTGTCCTGGAAGATATCAACATCATCTATCTGATACTAAATGAAAATAGTGCTAGTCTGACAGCCCAGTATAGCCACCATTGAGGCTGTCTTGAAAATCTAGTTATCGCTACCCCATAATGGAAAGTCATATTGACATGGCAATTTCACCAGAAGACTAATTATGATGTTTACTGGGTCCTGAATACAAAAATGGTGCCAATCTAACCTCAAATATGGCTACTACATTGAACATATTGAAAATATTGTGACTAGTTCTCCTGAATGGATGGTCATATCAACATGGGGTTTTCTCCAAAAGTCATCTGATGGTGTTTAGTTTGCCCTAAATGAAAATGGTGCCAATGGTGCCATCTAATATGGCTGCCACTGTGGCTAATTTGAAAATTTTATTACTCAGGAATGTCAGAGATGATTTCAACACTTGGCACAGAAAAAGAAAAAATGGTCTTCTCTTGAAATCCTGGAAAATTGTTTGGACAGTCAGTCAGTCCCTTTGAGGGACTCTAATCTTTGACTCTACTGGTCATACACCAGAAGAGATTATATGATGGTTGTTTGTCCATTTGCACCAGTTCATTATAACTGTAGAGAAACTACTTGATGGGTTGCCATGAAACTTTCCACACACATTCATCCCAAGGTCTAATTGGTCCTTAATGCTTAGATATATAATATTGCTGCTACAGTTGTCATCTTAAAAATTGTATCACTACTTCTACTAAATAGATGGTCACATCAAAATGGGGTTTTCACCAAAAGACTTCTTATGATGTCTGGTTGGTCTCAAACACAAATGGTGCTGATCTGATGTCCATTATGGCCACCATGGCAGCTAGCTTGACAATCTTGTTACTAATACTTCTCCTGAACAGTAAGTCATATCAACAGTAAGTCCTATCAACAGCATATCAACAGTAAATCATTTCAACAGTATATCAACAGTAAATCATATCAACAGTAAGTCATATCAACAGTAAGTCATATCGACAGTATATCAACAGTAAGTCATATCGACAGTATATCAACAGTAAGTCATATCAACAGTATATCAACAGTAAGTCATATCAACAGTATATCAACAGTAAGTCATATCAACAGTATATCAACAGTAAGTCATATCAACAGTAAGTCATATCAACAGTAAGTCATATCAACAGTATATCAACAGTAAGTCATATCAACAGTATATCAACAGTAAGTCATATCAACAGTATATCAACAGTAAGTCATATCAACAGTAAGTCATATCAACAGTAAGTCATATCAGCATGTTTTTACTTAAAGACTTATGATGTCTAGTTGGTTCTAAATGAAAATGGTTCTGCTCAGTCATCCAACATGGTTACCACAATCTTGAAAATCTTGATATCAACATGGGATTTTCACGAAAGGACTTCTTATGATGTCTAGTTCATCTTAAATGAAATTGGTGCCAATGTGATAATTTATATGGCCACCACAGCAGCCATTTTGAAATTTTTTTTATAGTTATGCCTAAATGGAAAGTAATCAATATGGGGTTTTCACTGGAAGATTTCTTATGGTGTCTATGAGGTCTTAAATGAAAACTGTACCATTCTGACATCCAGTATGGCTACCAAAGGTTTTCATCAGAAGATTAATTATGATATATAGTTGGCCAGGAATGACATTTAGCCAGTCTTACCTCAGATATGGCAATCATGGCAGCCATCTTGGAAATCTTCTTGTTGCTACTACTCCAAAATGAAAAATCAATCGGAATGGTGGTTTTCACAATTTAGTTGCTTCTGAATGAAAGTGATGCCAACCTGATCATCCATTATCACCACCATGGTGGCCATCTTGAAAATCTTGTTATTTCTGCTCCAGAATTGATGGTCCAAAGAACTTTTTATGATATTTAAATTGGTGCCAAATGAAAATGGTGTCCATACAATAAACAATAAAATTGATTCACTAGTGATACTGAATGTATGGTTATATAAAGATCAGGTTTTCACCAAAAGTCTTCTAATGGTGTCTGGTTCGACTTCAATGAAAATGATGCCACTGTTACATCCAGTGTTGCTGCCAAAGTGGCTAATTTAAAAATCTTATTGCTTAAGAATATAAAGAGCTGATTCCACCACTCAACAGTTATTAAAGAAGAAATGGTCTCATCTTGAATGTTTGGAAATTCTTTTTAGAGAATAGAGCTTCATTCCCTTGGAGGGACTCTTCTTATCTTCTGTATAAAATTAACATCAGCAACATGTTCAAAACTTCACAAGAGCCTATCCAGTCTTAAAATTGTTCCATCTCTTCATGCTGTACCATTGTAGTCAGATGTAGTGACACATGAAACTTGATGCACATTGATTCATACACATTGGTTTCTTTTACATTTTAATCACAAAGTTTGATTGATTTATGTCCCATTTTACCTTTTGTAAGTCACAGTCAGTAATGACAAATCACTTGTGGCACTTGTGTTTTCAGTTTCTCTTGTGCATCCATCTATGTTTACCATTTTAAATTTGTTTGATTCATATATATATATATATATCTACATAAATTCAGAAAGGAAAAAAAATGAAAATATCTCGTGCAAAACGTACAAGACAAAGATGGTGGGAATGAGTGTCATAATATGATGATCCTGTTTTGACTTCCTTTTCTGCATATGGAGAAAAAAGAGTTATTTATTTTGAATAATAGGTACCTATTATGGATATGAAAGTCACCAACAATATTGCTTAAAAGCACATTACACTGCATTGACATCACCGGAGTGTACAGCCATTGGTTAAGTGAGATATTTGTTATTAGGTTAAATTACATGCCAACCATTATACTTATTTTTGCCATAATCATCACACATTTTTCACTAATTATGTCTTACACCAACTTATATATGGATTACTCATTTTGGGTACATTTAAAAAATCAGGAAACAATGAAAAGTTATGTTGCTCATTTTCATTATCATCTCTTTAATCCTACTCAGCATACTAATTTGAGAATGTTTAAAAAAGAAGACTGTCACATAACAGTAGAATAAGAGTATGCCCTAGACCTATGTGTGCTTTCTTATTTTCTATTTATAGCAGCTGCATATGACATTTCAAAGAAAACTAGGATTTCATTCATAGATTCATTAGATTTCATTTATATCTTTCGCTAACTGACCCTACACTTAAAATAACACCGCTTCGGTGGCCTAGTGTTTAGAGCGTCCGCCTCGGATGTGGGAGGTCGTGGGTTCTATCGCTGGCCGAGTCATACCAAAGACTTACAAAAATGGTACTAACAGCTGCCTTGCATGGCGCTCAGCATTAAGAGGTTAGTGTTAGGACTGGTCGGCCTAATGTGACTGCATGGGACATCATGCTATATGTCTGCGGCATGATGCCCCAGTGCTAGACATCACTATAAACTGCCACAATGCAGACATCGTAGTGATATGACTGAAAAATTGTTAAAGCTACATTAAAAATCCAAATCACACACACACACATGGATGTTAATTGACTTAGAGGAGAGGGTCTTTTTAGACTTCAAAATAATGTCAGATCAAGAAAAGGACAAATCAACAGCACTTTCCAAACTTAAAAAGAAGAATATGTAGAATTTGTGGACTTGACCTTACAATTATTCACTGAAAGTTAGACATGTAGACCAGTTAAAGTAAGTGTTGTCAGTATATGTTTTGTGTTTGTTTTCTGGTAGTAAACTAAATGGATTTTGCCAATTTGTGAAAAGAATTTTCATCAGCTGCAGATTCAGGTTAGTAGCAAACTGAAATGTACATTTTTCATACAGCTTTTTTTAATTATGGCCCTTTTTGCCACTTATATTAGTAATAATTACACCTGTACCTCTCTAGGTGTTGGCGTATATGTTTTATATTTAGTTTGTATTATTTGTTGGCTTTTCTTTATGATTGTATGTTATATACATTTGTATTTTGTACTTGATCTTGTCCAAAATCAAGTTCATTATGTACCTGAGCATGGACATTGATTTTGTAAACAACATGCTATATAGCTAATATTTCTCTGTGAGTTTGGATTAAATTTTCAGATAATTAATAATGTAAACATGTTTACCTGAGCTTGAGTTAAAAGACAGTCATGATTCTGACCTTAGAATCTGCTATAACGGAAAATTCCATTAAGTGACATAGTATTTTCAGAAAATGGTAATTGCAACCTTGGTCAAGTAGAGGGGTATAATCTTGTTTTAAATCTAAGAACTACTCATTCTTGCCTTAACATCTGAAGCAGAGTCAGTCTTATTGTTGTGTTCAGGTTTTCGTTTATGTGGATTTATTTATTCAGATTATACTCACTAAAAATACAAAGTGCCCAATACTATTTTTGGACAGAAACATTTATTTGGAATTATAGTGAATTCAGACAAGAACATTTTGGATTATATTATTATGATACATCAAAAGACTCTTAGCATATTGCCATACTCCAGGCCATTGGTACATCAGCACATTTGAGACTACAGGCACATCAGTGCATTCAGTATCAGAATTTATTTGGAATACAGCTGGATTTTAATTGGATCTAAATACATTTTGGACTTGTATAGAATGTTTAGAACTATTTGGGATTTAATTGAAAATACTGCAGCTTCTTTTTAAATTTTCACTTTGTAGTGTAGGGAAATAAATTATTTTTTAAATTTTACAAAACTTGATGGTTTTCACTCTTTTCTGTTACTTAGTTTAAAAATATAGTATCATAACAAGTTGTCAGCTGATTATTATTAGTGTAAACAAGCTGGATTATAATAATCACATGTTAAGAGGTATCTAATAGATAAATACCATAATTTTTGCCAGTTTTAAAGATGGGAGCTTTACATGTGTGTCAGATGCAGCCAGTCTGCGCTTTTGTTTTATCACAACCTGAAATGCAGCTCGTATGTTTAGGGCAAATATCTGAAGTCATGAAAATTCTATTTATATTAAAACAAATGTGCTTAGATCCAGTTAATTTGGATCATATAGGGGATTATACAAATTCATTTACTCTGAATAAAAACTTATGGTAATTTGTACAGAATTATACTCACTGGTTTCACACTGTGGATTATATGTTCTGGCTTTTATGGAGATGCTGAAATGAAATGACTAAATACTTGTTTGCGAAATGTTGTTGATATTTTGATGATTCTCTCAGAACAAGGTGACAGATTAATAAAGCACATCTCATGGCTTGCCTTCATTCCAGATATTTTATTTGGTACATCAAAACACCCTACCATGTTATTGTTGTTACTTGTCAGTAGGTAATAAACAAATATGTTTGGCTGTTTATTAAACTTTTGATATTGAACTACAGTTAATACATTGCACTTAGATACATTCATAAATAGGTCCATTTAATAGATTGCACTTAGATACATTCATAAATAGGTCCATTTAATAGATTGCACTTAGATACATTCATAAATAGGTCCATTTAATACATTGCACTTAGATACATTCATAAATAGGTCCATTTAATACATTGCACTTAGATACATTCATAAATAGGTCCATTTAATACACTGCACTTAGATACATTCATAAATAGGTCCATTTAATACACTGCACTTAGATACATTCATAAATAGGTCCATTTAATAGATTGCACTTAGATACATTCATAAATAGGTCCATTTAATACATTGCACTTAGATACATTCATAAATAGGTCCATTTAATACATTGCACTTATATACATTCATAAATAGGTCCATTTAATACATTGCACTTAGATACATTCATAAATAGGTCCATTTAATACATTGCACTTATATACATTCATAAATAGGTCCATTTAATACATTGCACTTAGATACATTCATAAATAGGTCCATTTAATACATTGCACTTATATACATTCATAAATAGGTCCATTTAATACATTGCACTTAGATACATTCATAAATAGGTCCATTTAATACATTGCACTTATATACATTCATAAATAGGTCCATTTAATACATTGCACTTAGATACATCCATATCTAGAGCCAATTAATACATTTTACTTAGATACATTCATGAATAGCTCCAATTAATAAATAGTACTTAGATGCATTCATAAATAGATCCAATTTAAGCATTGTACAAAGATACATTCATAAATAGATTCAGGTCTTCTAATTGCTGGATCAGCCTGGTTTTCCTGAAGGTTTAAGTCCTGTAGTTCTTTTCAGCATGCCCATCCAGTTATTTTGTGCAGGTAATGGAGTTTCAGTTTCACTCTGAAGTATAAGTGGTAGATGTGGAAATTTCTATACAAATTTGTCAGTTTTTTAAATCATTTTGGGCAGTTTTCTGCATGGTATTTTGGGTAAATCTGGTACAGTGATCCCCCATAGCAATGCCAATTATTGCAAAGAGAGAAATTTCCTAGAAGTACCTGTCATACAATAATACTTTACAGAAATTTAATTACTTGTTTGGTTGTTTTTTTAACTAAACATATTTAAATGTGCATATTAATTTTTTTAATCTTCCCTTTTACATGCAGATGAAATCCTCATTTGATCAAAACTGTCCTGATCCGATTTTGTAAATTGAGTGATTTTTTTAATTCATATTTCATGTAGCTTTCTCTAGCTATGAATATCTTCCAAGCTGTCCACCTGCTGTCTATAGTCACTAATCTAACTTCAGACATTACATTTGGCTGTGTTTTGACTTTGCAGGTAGGTTTGGTAATCAAGCGGACCAGTTTCTGGGTTCTCTAGGGTTTGCCAAGGCCCAAAACAGAACCCTAGTTCTCCCTCACTGGATAGAATACCCCAGCATGAAGCCAGGATCAGTAGGTGACTCTTTACTTTAATCCTTGAATTCAGAGTTGTTTGTTTTGATTAGCATTAAATGGTCAGCTACACTTTTGGTTAGCTTTAATGCTTGCCAGTGAATTTCAGATTTTACCAGAAATGTAGACTGCTAACCTTAAGGACCATTCGAAAAAGAATCATCACACAAATGGCTAAGAATCATGAGAACAACCAGTTTGTCTGGGTTTGATGAGTGGTTAATTGGTTCTTGCCATAGTCAGGCTAACAAGCATCAGTGACACTGAGCATGATGTTGGGTTCTGTTCTAATATTTCCCTTTCCCATTTGACACACACATGACTCAAGAGGGAATTTGTTAAAGATAATGTGTAAAAATAGGCATCATTATATTCTAAGAGTTATACACTGACCATTGAAAATGGCCATTTGTTGTTAAATTGCTTTATATTAGTCAAGAAAACTTTTCAGGGTCATACATTGTTGGTAGTTAATTGCAACTGTATCAGCTATTCAGTATATTTAACATCCACAGAATGTGCCTACCTCAGCATATTCAAACAGGTGTAAAAGTAAAGGGTTAAAATACAGTTTGAGGGAAATCTGTTAGAATAGTCATGAAAAGTTAGAAACATCCTCAAACAGGTGCAAGTATACGAAGTGTTGGGGTACAATATGAGGGGAATCTTTCTGATGGACCTTCAAAAGTTAGAAACAACTTCAGACAAGTGCAAGTATTGGAACACAATATCAAGGAAATTTTCGAAATGTTAGGAACATACTTTGACATGTATAATTGTAACGAGGGTTGGAGTACAATATTAGGAGAATTGTTCAGAAGGGATTTCAGTAGTTCAAGTTAGGAGCATCCTCCAGCAGGTTAAGTGGACAGAGGGATGGAGCACAGATTGAGGGGAATCTTTCAAAAGAGACTTCAGAAGTTAGGATCATCTTTCAGCTGGTGTTAAGTGATAATTGTTAATCAATTACCGTTGACAGTAAAGCCAATGAGTCTTCTTTGTGTTTGTTTTCCTTGCATATGATGTACAGTCATTATGTAGTCCATGGTAAACAGTAGCCAACATATGTTTGGCCCCATCACTTGGCATACACAAATAAGTGCTAAACAGTCTGGTGGATGAAAAAATGTTTCTCACCCAGATTTATTAATACATTTATTTATTTAGCATAGCTTGTATGGACATCAACTAAAAAAAATGAAAAGCTGCCATCATGTGCACCTGTCCCAGATGTGAGGTCAGACAATCATCACTCATTTAATCAATCATTGATCAGACAATCATCACTCATTTAATCAATCAGTGACTAATATAATCCATTCCTCCCAAAATGACTCCATTTCCTATTTCCTCACAGATCCAGCCCTCTGAGGCTAAAACATTTTAGCTAAAAGCTTGATGTCAACTTCCCACCTAGGTGTCAGTTAGAGTGATCTCCCCTTAATATAGCAATTGTGCCAAATCCAGGATTTACTTTTACACTCCACTTGGTTCATCGGCCATGAAACAACATAAGCCATCACGCTTAGAGAAGCTCCAGCTCCTCCTTCACTGCCACAGCAGGACAAACTTTTATTGTCATTACCAGTAGGCTGGTAGGGAGTGAGATAGAGAGTCACAGTTACCATCTTGCATATCAGATGTATGGACCAGCTACGTGGATCAGATGTTCTGTACCCCATCCCTAACTCATACCAACTAAGGTGGCCATGTTCCATCATGACCAGAATTTGCAGCATGACTCAGATTGCAATAGGTCATGACTACAATTGATCATCCAGTAACAGTCACCAGAAAAACAATCTTTGTCTAGTTTGATGAACTTAATGAATACAGTCTCTCTCATGGATCAGTCTAACCTACAAAGTGCCACAAGGCACTCACTGCAAATGATGTCCAGCTTAGAGCCTCAGTATGCAAGGGATGTTATTTCATTTTATCCTCAAGTCTTTGTCACTCATTGGGAGCCTTTACTTAGCAATCATTTGGAAGTAACTGTAGTGACCATACTTGACATTCTTCTTTAGCTATTTTGCAGTTAGCATAAGAGACATTGGTGTCACCACCTTCATTCAAAAGATGATGAAACTTGCTCCCAAGTCCCCTCATCATTATTAGACCTCACTATAATGCATGAAAGTTCATCTTAATTTGAGGAAGTTTTCTGCCTACTTCCACCGCGGGAGTTTGTGCATCTCTTGCGGAATTTCTTACATTACCTATAGTTGCATTTCTGCTTTCTGGATGATCAGTTGTATCCCTTGCAAACATCATTGATGGACCAGCTGATCTTGAGTAATCATTGCTGTATCTTGCAAGGCCAAGTATCGTCGTGGCAATATGGACGTTTTCCAGGCATAACTCAATGGGTCTTCCATCAATCATGTATATGGCACTTTTAAATGATGCCATAATACCATTGTTAACAAAACCAGGTCAATCACCAATTCCGATTCCTGTACCATCTGCTTGTAAAAGTCTACCTTCTACTTCAGTGAATGCCTCAGCGGGTAAGAAATATCTGCTTGTATCCTGAACTTGTAATTCAATTCTTCCACGTGAGTTAAGTTCTCGTGCATCATACGAATAATATTGATAATCGCGCACAGATTCATCCTTGAGAACTGGCGTGTCCATGTCAAATGCGGGATCAGATACACATTTAAACATTTTTTATTATATTGTTATTGTCTAACACAAAGACCACTTCACGCTATCAGACTAGCAGTTATATTTTTTTCTTTTTCTGACATGGGTACACCAGCCAACTCTGCTAGTTATTGATTCGCAGCTTGATTTATTATTTTACTAACATTTGCAGGCATCACTTCGGTGCTGGGTAATTTTACTGGCTGAGATTTTCGTCGTATTAATCGTGTTAGTCTATCCCGGATTGCTGAGAATGCTTTACTAGCAACATCACCAACAGCACCAATACCTTTTTCACAAACAATCGGTATTGCTTTTGGGGCTATCCTTCTAAGTAGACTCTGAACAACATCACTGAGTCCATCCCCTTAGATTGCTTTCTATGTTGGTAATCTTGAATTTATCACCCTGACCATTACAGGTCCGCGTTGAATATTATGTATGATCATCTTATTTTATATCGTTTCTTTAATCACTGAAATAATCATCGGCGATTTCATTAATGAGGGACCGATACACATTAACATCCATGATACCGCCTGTAAATAATCTCTGACAAACAGCAGCTGCTTCATTAATAATTTCTGGAGAATTATTACCATCTCGTTTTCCGCCAATCAGAATTTCTAGTCATTCAACATCGACAAGGATGTTATTGGGACATGGAGTAATAAGACCACTTCCTCGAAGAACAAGACCACTTCCAGTTGTTTCTTTCTCACTTGGTGAATGTGATTCCCTCCTTCGTCTGATTTCTTCAGATTCTAAATCTTCTTCTTCTTTTTGTTTCCATGTTCGTTCAACCTCTTCAAGTTTTGACTTCATTTTTTTTTTTTTCTTTTTGTTTCCTTGATTGTTTAGCTTCTTCAAGTTGCTGCATCATTTCTTCTTCTCTTTGCCTCCTTCCTTGTATTACTTGTTCCATACGCTTATTTACTGTCTGGATAAAAATATTAAAATCTCTAACATCTTCATCAGATCTGATTTGCGGAGTATTAGTATGGATGCAAGATACATCCCTAAACCAATTGGCAGCTTTTAGAGTTTTAACATATTCTGGTTTTGCATACTTATCTCTATTACGATATCCAAACGTGGCAATATCAATTAATTGGTTTTAGTCCTTGATAGCGGAAATACCCTTCTCCGTAAATTTATCTGCTATATAAGTTCTGATTCTTGGCCGAGTTTGTGGCCGTTCTTCAGGTGGTGGTTGAGGAGGTTGAACGGGTGGTGGTTGAGCTGCTTGAATACGGCCAGCAATATCAACAGGTAATGTTTCAAGAGCTTTTTGTGTTGCCTCAGTTGCTGTAACAACTTTCTTTGTTGGTTCGACAATTGGTTTAAATAATTGTTCTGCACCTTCTACAAATTCCACCTGAGACTCCTGACGTGTTTATAATTTTTGTTTGACAGAATCATGGACGGGGAGATATTTCTTAATTGCCTCTAGTTGCTCTTGAGCTTATCTAGCTGTATGAGATTCCATTATTGATATAACGATGATTTAATTACAGAAGCAGAGAGGGTGACAACCAACAGTGAGTGTCCGGGTACTTAAATATACACGCCATAAGAAATGAAAACAAATGTCAAAGATAAAGTAACAAAATTAGCTAACCCAATTAGAGAAATCTCGGTTGGTTAGAGGCTTCGGTTTGGCATTATTGATCTTGTATTTTTAGCTGTTGTAGGAACCTTTATTTTTCATAAATAAGGACTCGAGCAAATGGTCTGTTCACCCTCTCTGCTGCTCCACTGACTAGAAATTAATGTAGCTTATTCCTCATGTGACAATCAGGAAGTACATGTATTGATAAAGCAACATCGAAACTTTGCGCAAAAGTCATTACCATAATTGATATGTAAGGTACTTAAACAGAGATGCTGTCAGGGTGTGTGATTGCATGAATCATGCAGAATTTATATGAATTTGTGCACTTGGAGAACAATGATGCATGAGAACTCCCACAAATTAGTTCCTTATATGAAAATGTGCTTGGCGAAGTATATAATTTTATTAAAACTGTTTTTGTCATAATATCTGTTTTTTGTGTAGGCTGCTGTTTACATATGGGTTCTTCAAGCATGACATGAATGGTTGTTAAACTAAATTTGATTGGTACATTGTGCCCTGGAATAAGCATTGTGTCATAGTTTGAACCTTCCATCAAGAAAGATTGACATGTTTGAAGTAAAGGCTAGCTCAAAAACCCAAAGTGTCTAAAATCTGGCATGTTTCATCTTCAGCTTAAGATTTCATTTGGCAAATACAGGTTGATGATTGTGATGATGACAACAATTTTGAAGTATATGGTATATCAAATTATTGGAGCTGGGAAAGTGTTAATGGAGATATTGTGAGTGATTTTGAGCCTGAAAATACGAGTCCGATGTACATGTTGGATGGACAAAAATAGATGGCATGACTGTCTGTTTCCCATTCAGCGGTATTTTGAAATTAAATGTAGAAAAGGCACAATACAGAGTCTAATTTAAAATACATTCAGTTTTAAAGCAGAATGCAATTTTCATTTCTTTTATCAATCAGTTTAGCCATGTGATCATATAATACAAAACCATATATCCATATCAAGGTTAAGATAAACAATAAATAAGAATAAACAAAAATGAAATTAATAAGTAAAGATATTTATTTGAATACCTATGTCTGCACAAGCAGATTGGCATTGATGGACTAAACACTCTAATACAGCATTATGGAACAGATAAGAAATCTGGTATGGTAGTCAGTAAACTACTGATTCCAGAAGTGTTTATGTTAGTGAAAAATTCTATTTTGGAGCAGATGTATCCAAATGATAATATCTGTGAGCTCCTGGAAATTGTACATAACAGTCATAAAGATCAGTTTCCCAACCTCTTCAAGCTGGCAAAGCTAGCTATGTATATGTCCTTTCAGAAAGAAGCACAGAACAATGTTCATACACAGATAAGGAACAGAATATGCTCAGAAATAATTAATAGATTAATGCTTATACAACTAGAGGTGACATCTTTTAAAGATTTTTGATTTCAGTACAGCTGTAAGAAAGTGGAGCAGGAAGAAAGAGAGACAGATATTGAAGTGTTTTACATGGAACCATGACTATTTCCTCCTCCACCTTCTTTTTTTCTCCCCCCTTATTTTGGTGACAAAGGGGGAGGTCTGCCTTATGATAAAATCCTGCAGCATCTCTCCTTAAATTGTACATGGAGAATGCATTTAGAATGTCTCTTTTTATGCAGAGATATTTAACCAGTGAGCACAGAATCAGCAAGGGGGCAGATTTCAAACAGCTGAAGTTTATTATCTTGTGTATTAAAAAAATTATAGAATATGACTGAGAGTTGTCAACAATTTTCCTTCTACACTAACGAATACAAGTACCTATGGCTGCAGCAGTCTTTTTCATCTACCCAAAGTACATATAGATTTTGTTGGTATTCATCCTCATTCCCATGACTGGATTTGTTCTAGAAGAGAGTTTCTTTGCATGAGGATATTACATTACATCTTCTGTTTTGAAGATAACATTGTAATGTCTTCCAAGTTTAAGTGAGACATGAAAATGGTAGTTAGATGTTTTCAAAGCATCCATGCATGGCAAAACCAAGGGCCTGGTGGCTAAAGTGAATTAAATGGAGCCACCATTAAATGGCCTAAAACATTGAATAAAACTCACTGACAATCAACAGGTAATCTGTTTGAAAGTATTTTTGTTATCTTGTCACTGATGAGAATTGCATATAAATATATGATAGCTATATGCCTGTCTGTATTCTGCATACTACAGATACAGTCAGTATGACAAAATATATAAAGGGCCTTCCAAAAGATGGTAAGACCACTAAGTTCATATGTGTATCATTCTAGGCTGTGTAGTGTTAATTGTATCAATACATGGCAAGGTGTATTGTTTCACCCCTAATCAACTGCCTGATTTAAAGTTCTGGCAATAATTTGATATATTGACAGAAAGGTTACTTCCAGTCTATCAGAATTGCTGACCTTTTGGGCTACTTGCATCATCAATTATAGGACCTGTTCATTTTCTGACAAAGATGTCTTCCCTCAAACTTTAGTCAACAGTTCTGTAAGTACCACAGTCCAGTTTTATACAAGGATACCCTTGCAGTTGACTGAGACCTTACAGCTTTGGGGGCTGATAAAGGCATACCCAGTAAGCATGGATTGGAAGTCTTTTAACAAACACAGCAGTTAGTGCACAACATCATGGTCGGTTCTGTGTTGGATCTGGTATCTATGTTGATATTTCAACAGGTTCAACAATGTTTACCATCTCTCACCGCAAACCCCAAAAGATGTGTGGGAGTCTGTTTCCAGAATGGTCCATTTCTTAATCAGAGCTGCCCAACATACCCTGGCCAATACAATAACAGCAGTTGTTGACGTGCAACTGTTGGAAATGAGATCCAGTGCTCTCTACATCCACCTTTCTTAAAGATCACCATGGGTCCAAGCTATGCTCCCAACCTTTATCATTTAATCTCTTTAATGGTCAGGTTGATGAAATATGCAAGCAGTCCACCAGTGTGTCAATTTCCCAACCTCTGTTTCATCTACAGCAGATTGATTTTCAGGGAACTCAATAAGAAGATCACAAGGATGCCCCTAGTACACAGGCCACTGGGAAGCAGTGCTACCGACTTTACAATCAACAAAAACCACACAAGGATGCCCCTAGTATACAGGCCACTGGGAAGCAGTGCTACCAACTCTACAATCAACAAAAACCACACAAGGATGCCCCTAGTACACAGGCCACTGGGAAGCAGTGCTACCGACTCTACAATCAACAAAAACCACACAAGGATCCCCCTAGTACACAGGCCACTGGGAAGCAGCGCGACCGACTCTACAATCAACAAAACCCACACTTTTTAGAACAAAAGTGGACAAGGGGCAGAGAGAGGGCAATCATTTTCTTCAGTCTTTCTCTGCAAAACAACCTCCCTGTCTCAAAAAATTATTGTCTTCACATTGCCCATGTCAGAGATCAAGGTAGGGGAAAGGCTCCAATTCTTTGCTGCTGAATGGGACAGTTTTCTTATTGATATTATCTATGCTGTGGGATGAAAATCCTAGTTCACTTTCTCTAGCTTTTATATCTGAAATCTTTCATCCCAAAAGGATCAACTCATCCTGGTGGGAGCTATAGCTGTGACACATCAGGTTACCTTCTTAGGTCATTCAACAGCTTCGTAAGGATGCAGCTTCATGACAACTGCTGGATTTGCAGGAGGGAAAATGTTCCTTTTGAAGTTCCTCTCTGACATATGCAGTCTATTCTTCAGTCTGATTATAAGGAAGCTGTCTCACATACCTTAGTGTAGCTGAGATGGCCTTTCTAGGGTGAGGGTATGTAACTAACTCCACCTCTGATCTATTCTCTTAAGGTATTATGATCAAGTAATGCAGTTGAAGAAGATTTCATTTTCATCCAGTATAATGTGTTTCTTCATTAATACATATCTGATCATAATGCACATACACCTTCCAAGCCTCCCGACAGTTACATCTGTATAAAAAGCATGCCATCTGCTCCAGTAGTAACATAAGTATTCACAGAATATGGTTCCAATCCCTGTATAAAGGGTAGATCACTCTGTCACTAAGATGGGCAGATAACTTGTAGCTGTTTAGACAAAATGTTTTAGCCTTGGAGGGCTGGATTTACGAGGTAGTTGTAGTTCATCTGAGGTGTTAAGACCAGGTAAGTATTATTTTAACATGATATTTTGAAATTTATAAAGAGATTAGTTAGCAACATCAACATGTACAATTCCATACATACTGAACCATTGTTGTTCGTAATCTGTTTTACATTTTGGATTGATTTTGGCATTTGAGACACGTCATGATCTTTTGTGAAATGAGTACAGCATGTTTATTTGTGAAATTATTATGGATTCGCTTGTATTGCACTGAGAGCAGATAATGAGCACATGTACTATTCATGCTAGGTATGTATGTACCAATGCTTGATTCTATGCTGTTATTTATGCAATCACTGTGTTTTCATTATTTTTCATTCTCCTTGGGCAAGGCACTTGACTCCAATTGCCTTGGCACTAAATAACCTACTTGTATTGCAGTGCCTTAAAGCACTATATCAGATTTCTCATTCAATATGCATTGATTAAAGATGGTAGTTATTTAATTGAAACATAGTTTTGCTCCCACTCCTAGCTGCTAGTACCGCAGCACTACTTTCGTGAGTATTTGGTATGACTCAACCAGGGTTCGAATCCATGACCTGCTGTATCCAAGGCGGACTTTCTAACCACTTAGGCCACCAGAGCAGTGATATTTATAGGATACTGTGAATTTAAAAAATGTTGACTTAACTTAAGGTTTGTACACATTTAATACAATTTCCCTTTGAGGGGGTACCCAGGTAACCGATTGTTAGGATTAACGGGTACCTAGTAGAAGTTTTCTGAAATTTTGACAGCTTTAATAATCATTTGATTTATCAAAAGTAGCAGGAGACTTGATACCAAAAAGTTCAATAAAATTAGCTATTGGTTTACAAACATGCAAATAAAATTGTAAAATGAACATGTACCTGTATACTCATTATACAGTCAGATTTCCATGTAATTTGTACCTCAATATATTAGATACATGTAAAAATATAAATTATATTACAGTCCATAAACCAATACCTAATACGAGTACAGGAATCAAAGCTGCACATGGTTGAGCTGGGAAGAAGATATTTTACAAATTTAAGTACAAGTGATAAATAACTGATGTTTCTGATTGATACTGCAAAATATTTTACATTTTATCATCTATTCACATATTCAATCTTATTTGTTTTAGATTAAGACGTTTAAACTTAGTTATGTAAAAAATACCCAGACTGAGTTTTATGCAATCAGCTTATTTGCTTTCTAGATACCAGCTTACCTTTAACATCCATTATTTGGGGAGAACTATTAAATATTGTTCTGAATAGCAATCTTGTGTCACTAATCATATAAAAACAGTATTTTGTTAAGGAATCAACTCTTCAAGTCATCTTTTGGTTCTTGTTCCATGCTGACCCAAGAATTCAGAAAAATTGTGTTGCAAACAGTTATAAAGATGGCTGGAATTCATGTATATGAGCCTAATGTCAGATTGAAGAAAGATACGTAATGATTAATTGGCAAAAAGAATCATAAAAAGACCTCAAAAAATAGTTTTTTATTGTTTTTGAAGTTTTCAGGATCTACTGTCATTAAAAATGTTGCCCTTTTCAGATCATTCTAGCTTTAACTTTGGACATTGGATATGAAAAAAATTACGAGGACAAAAAAATAAAAAATTGGTCAAGACAAGTCATTTGTCCTGGACAAGTACCTGTGGGGAAATAAATTGTATAGCCTTGCAAGGTGTTGCTGCATTAGATTGAGAATGTATATTCAAAACTGCCCATATATTCATTGTTTTGGCTCTCTATTTAAATTACAACTTCATAATTAAAAAGATGAAACTTTTTTGAAGTTTTAAAACATTATCTTAGCAGTATTCTGTCTTATGTAATACACAATACTTTGATAGTCTCAGAAAAAATGAGAAAATTTCAGAAAGGTTTACATCAAGATTATATCAAATATGAAGTAAAAGTTGTTTGTCTTTTCTCGTGCTTTGATAGATATACTTCATGAAGAGTCTTACTGTCAATCACATTTCTTTTTCCCTCAGATTCAGGTTCCATATGATAAATATTTCAAAGTAGAACCTTTGAAGGAATACCATCGGGTGATGACTATGAAGATATTTATGGAGGAACTTGCACCTCAAGTCTGGCCACCTGGAGAGAGAATAGGTAAAAAAAATAATCTTATTTTTAGATGGTTTTGTGTTAACTTTGTGATAGCAGTCATTTCAAGAGCATGCCAGTTTCTTAGATTTGACAGATTGTATCTTCATGGTCAGATAGTTTCCATAGCATTCCTGAAAAATACAGTAAAACCTGTAAATATTTGAGCACTAAAAACAATAAGATTTTTAGAAATCTTTTGAACAATTTTGGTTTTGAAATTTTTTAATTAATAGAAAATGACTTTGTCAGAATGGATGGCCATATCAAAATGGAGTTTTCAAACAAAAGACGTAAGTTATCCACCGACTTTAACGATTTCTTCTTCAGATATGTTACCCAATCATAATACCTTAGGAGAACTACTACTACCTTTCAAATAAAGCCAGTTTTAAAAGTTTACATTTTGTCCAGTTTTACTATTACATTTGGGGTGATTTTACTGATGGACTGAATGAAATAAAAAGATAGCTAGAAATGTTTTTAGCTTGTACAGGCAGCATGTGGGCCTTTTTCCCGAGAGGTAACTGCCTCATAATTGATATTGTCACACCTACTTTGTATGTATCTATAACGTCATTCAGTTTCCTTTTTTGTGAAAGTTTTTTGTGTGTAATGTAGACACTTGTGTACATTTCTGATTTGCTTCCACTCTGATCAGACAGTTACAGGTCAGCTTTCTGTATACAGTTTACTCATTCGCATCTTACTCATGCATGTTTCTGTAGGTGACACTTGAGTGATGTTTATCTGCATAAGCATTTCATCATATTTAAAGAGCACTTAGTCACTCACACAGGTGGCCTATGTGACTTCACAAGATAGGTTTGGGCTACAATATTTATATGTGTGCATGTCTTTATGCCCTTATGAAACTCCTTATACACCATTCCTTCGATAACTCGCGCCCTGATAACTCGCAATACCGCTTATAACGCGGGGTCATGTGTGGATCCTATTTTTTAAACCAAAAAATACCAAAAAACTGATCCCTATTTGTTGAACTTGAAGAAAATTGCAATCAAAATTCGTAACGGAAACTTTGATATATCGGTCGTTTTATCGTCAAAAACAGTAGATAGGGCCTGGAAATTTTAATCAACACTATGAAATATCAACTTTAAAAAGAAGTCATAAAATGTACTACATTTTGTTTCCAAACGACGTTCTTAGTACACTGTAATTAATGATATTCAAGGAAATTTCGATCAATGAAAATGTCACTTTCGCCTAGTGGAGGCAGTACTTTAATAAATAAATACCAATTAAATAATTTTTTTATCAATTGAAATTTGTGTTCTAGTTCTATCTTTTAGTTCCATTTAAATGTAATCATCATAAATGCAATGTGTCCTCTTGTAATTAAACGTAAAACGTGTCAATCTACTGTAACAGCTATGTCCGCGAGCATTTCTCTGAGAACCTAATTAAGTGCTGACCGTGTCTTGATGTCGGACTAGCGGAAGCATTTGTTGTATTGTTGCACTAAATAAAAAGCAGGCCTTCTTTTCTATTATCATGTTAATTAAGTCTTTTGAATCAAATAAAAGAGGTGGAATAAACAAAAAAGTTAAAAGGCATACAAACCAGCGGCCCCGGTTGCATGTTGGGTAACTCATTTCATTTGATCAATCGAACACTGTTATAAATGTTATTGTGTATGTTACTAATTAAACTACCTTAAATTAACCTACTAAATCATGACTGAGTACTTCGTAAAATAAAGAGCTTTGTTTCACAGAATGGACCATTGTGGGGAAAACGAGTTTCAGAGAATTCCTAAATTCGCACATAGAGATATCCTCAAGGATGATAAGAAGTTTCTCTGTTACTGGCAATGAAATCACTGGATCAATATTTTACAAATTGAACAATTCAAAAAATTGCGACGTAGGCGATCGTCTCACAAAATGTTGCGGGTTTTTTTTATAGAAAGGAATCTTGTTTCCTAGTGCTTCAACAGTTTGTCTGGTTCCCTGCTTCCTACACTCCTTGTTTCACAAAATACTGTAAACACTACTCTGGGAATGAGACTAATCAACAAAACAAAAAGCCGTGACATAATACACGAATGTGTATGTGTACCATGTTGGTTGTTGAAACCAGTTGGAATCATGTTATCAATCATTCAGATGTTGGACATTTTGAAAATAAATGTAATTTATACAGAATAATGAACAACTTCATTGGAGAATGCGCATTATTGACAGTTATTCTCAACGCGATTATAAAATGAGGATTCAGTCATTAAACAGCCCAGTTCCCCCCCCCAACCCCACAGGTCTCTGGATGTCTAGCGGATTTTTGAGGTCCCTCAGTAACTCACACCCTCCCTTATAGTGTGGTCTATGTTTTTGGACCCCAATGTGTGCAAGTTATCGAGGGAGAGGTGTATTACCAAATTAACTGATCTTTGGCTGAAGGAAATGGATAATGGACATATGGCTGGGATTGTTTTCCTTGACTTCAAGAAAGCCTTTGATCTTGTTGATCATGAAATTCTGCTGCAAAAGTTGAAATGCTACAGGTTTGACAATCCTTCTTTAAACTGGTTTAGATCATATCTAAACCAAGGTCTCAACGAGTAAGCATTGGCAATATTAGCTCTCAAACTCGCACTATTCATTCAGGGGTCCCTCAAGGCTCAGTTTTAGGCCCTCTCTTCTTCCTTATTTATATCAATGATCTACCATTAAATAATGACTCCACAAATACAGATTTGTTTGCAGATGATGCAACCTTGTATACATCTAGTTCTGATACTGAAGTTATCCAAATGAAATTAAACTCAGACCTTATTAGAGTCCAAAACTGGGCACAACAAAATAGGATGGTAATTAATGAAGGTAAAACAAAATGTATGATTTTGGGGACAACACAAAAGCTACACAAGTCAGGGAACCCCGAACTATCTCTTACAATAAACAATCATCCATTAGAAATTGTCAAACATGAAACGCTTGTAGGTGTGTCCGTAGATAATAATTTATTATGGAATGACCATATTGATAAGCATTGTAAAATACTGTCATCCAAAATTGCCATACTCAGCAGAATCAAGACATATTTACCTACGGAAATGCACAATCTATACTACAAGCATTATATTCTTCCAACAATGGATTATTGTTCAAATGTATGAGGAAACTGTGCTAAATCTGCACTTGACAGGATTTACAAACTTCAAAAACGAGCAGCACGCGTAATTTTAGATGCATCTATTGATCATCCCTCAAAAGCATTGTTTACAGAACTCAAATGGTTCACAATATATGACAGGATAGCTTTTCACAAGGCAGTTCTTTTATATAAATGTCTACATGGAGCTGCACCAGAGTATCTTCAGGACTTATTCAGGCCTTGTTCAACACAATGCCAGTTGAGATCAATATTACATGGAAACCATCTAGCACCAAAACCAAGAACAGAGCAATTTAAAAAGAGCTTCCAATACTCTGGTACAGTTTTGTGGAACAAGCTTCCACTACATGTAAAATCTGCTGAAAATATTAGAGTATTTAAGAAGAGATGTCATGAGCATGTATGTGTTTCTAATAGATAATGGAATTTAGTTTAGTATTTTAATACTAAATATGTTAAAATAAACAGTAATTATTGCTATCTTCATATAATGTGCATTGTTATACTCTCCTTAAGAGGGCCTCAAGGTAGAATAGTCCTTGACTAATGAGTCACCCTCAATAAATAAAGCATTATTATTATTATTATTATTATTATTATTATATGAATAATTCCATCATTTCTGGTACATACAGGTGAGTTTCCATTACCATGGCATCCTTAGCTTTGGAACACCATGCTTCAGCAATTCTATCTGTATATGCCATCTTTGACCTTCCCTACAGGTAGCATTGTAATTGAGATATCTGCTATCACTTTTTTCTGGGTAACTATTATTTAGTATAGATCTGAATCCACACTTATTCAAACTACACATGTGGAGACCCACAGGTTTATACTTCTCCTCCTTACAGGTGGTATTGTCATTATATTTTACCTGTATGCTTCATTGCCTTTTTTATTTCTGTTATTAATTTCTGGGTCAACTTTTTAAGGTGTAGCTCTGCACCAACATTACGTTCTAAAAGACATGTGCAGGGCTGCAGTTTTATGTTTTGCTCTATTTGTCTTACAGATTAGAACTGTGGGCAAAGCGCAAAAACACACAGCTTAAGATGAAGACATCACCAGCCTGAATGCTGACCTTTCCTCAGTGTGAGAACAAAGGAAATAAATCAACTTACCCTTCAGTCATGAAGCGCCAGACATTGACACACTCTGAAACAGCTCTGTCACTCAAGTCACCACCATAGAACTCAACATTTTTGGCAACTCCATCTACCTTGCCTCCTCGGAGTTTGACTTGATTTCTATTGCGAACAGTGAGAAACAGAGCTTACAGACAGTCAAGTTCCCTGTCACTCAGTTTACATATGGTCAGGTTACATGGATTAAACATCTCATAACCCAAACTGATGATCCTAACAATATCCTCCCCATATGGATGGTCTATTTCCATTGCATCTGGCCATGGCCATATACTTAGAATCACAAAGGGCCAAAACATAAATATTATGGGCTCAATCACTAACAGTCTGGCTTCCAGTATGTTGAACCAGACTTTTGCAGACATGTGCAGGGACTAGTCTAGCCCTCATACCACCTCGAGACATTAATTCGGCATGATGCCATGAATAGTTCCTCATGCTTCAACAGATGTCTCTTCACAATTTCTCTACTATGAGAAGAGGCTCTTTTCTCAGCAACTGTCTCGAAGTCTTGTTTTCTAATTCAGGGCATTCTGTGAGTTTCATGAGTGATAACCTCATCATTCTTTGCCAGCTAAGTCTCAAGCATTACAGGGGACCTTAGCCTTGCCTCATGCAACCAAGATGATGCTGCTTGTTCTCCAGTGAGGTCATCTACTCTACACTCTACCTTTGCCACAGGGGCCCCGAGTGGCAGAGTGGTCTAAAGCGCTCTCTATTACGGATCACTGCCATCTCACCTCTGTCTGTGTGGGTTCGAGTCTCGAATTCGGCCAATGTGGGTATGTGAGAAAGCTTGCCAATAGCTTCTCGTGTGTCGGTGGTTCTTTCCGGGGTTTTCCCAGGTTCCTCTGCCACCATTTATACTGGCCGCCATGTATAGCCTATCGTGTGCTGAAAAATGGCGTTAAACCCCACAACAACAACAACAACAACAACCTTTGCCACACACCAGTCTTTCATTTGGAAACCCCAGCAGTTGACAGTGATATTGCCGTTTTGGGGAAGACAAAGCCACACACCATACTTATGGATTGGATGGCCATTGATGACACTCGGCAGTTAGTGCAGAATATGATTGCCATGGCTTCGATGTTGGACTTTTGTCTCTATGGCAATCTTCCAACATAGCTTATCTTCTCTCACTCCAAATACCTTAGGGCATGCATGGGAGTTGGTCTCAACAATGGCCTGAGTACAGAATAGAGCTGCTCAACACACTTTGGCCAGTGCCATAACTGCAACTACAAATTTATGATTGGCAGAATGTGACTCTGTCGTTCTGAGTGCTCTTTGCCTGCATTTTCCTGAAGGACCACCGTAAGGCCAAGCTAAGAGCATAACATTTATCATCTAACCTTCTGTTTAATGGCCAGATTCAAGAAGCCCACAGACAAGCCATCTAGGAGACCAATTTCCCTCCTTCCCACAAACACAGTATTGATACAGGGATAGTACAAGAAATCAACAAAAGGACACAAGGGTCACTCATAGGACATGAAGCTCTGAAAATTGTCCCATCAAAGCCCCAGTTCTTGTATACCAAAGCAGATATAGCACCAAGAGGGTCCTGTCATTTGTCCCAGACTTTTCTTGGACCCAAAGGCAAATGGCACTCTGCATCTGGTCATTGACTTTAGTGCCCTCAATCAGTTCATTAACGCCCCTTGGTTCTCAATGGAATTACCACAGCACATTTTGAATACCATCAATGAAGGAGACTTCACCATCAATGTAGACTTAAATGGTGCATACCTTCATGTCTCTGTTCACAAGGCTTCCAGGGCAGTGTTGCTGTTTGCCTACAGCATCATATACCAATTCAGGACACCTGGGTCTTCACTCATCTGATGAATCGAGTAATGGCACATGTCTGGACCATTTCTATGGCAGCAAGTTTACCTGGATGACATCCTGCAGAAACATCAGTGAGTTAAATTTAATAAGACATGATAACCCTTGTTACCAATCTGGACTTCTCATCAACAGGGAAAAAATCCGACCTAGTACCATCTCAACAATTTGTTCACCTAGGTATGGAGTTTAATACACAGGCAACATATCTGATCTCCCTTAGTACTGGGCATTGAAATCCAAACCATGGTAGCACCTTTACTTTTGAGGAATTTTATCTGCATGAGAATTACTTTGCCTACTAGGCTTACTCAGTGTGGGAGCGGACCTCATGGTCCTTGGTTGCCTTCCGATGGGCCCATTGCAAATGATTCTTCTGCCTGATTGGAGGCCTAAGTTTCCCCACTGGACCATCCTCTCACTGTCTGTACAGAGTTGAGGCACCATCTGCAGAATTGGGGCAACCTAACTTTGCTCACGGTGTTTATACATCTGCAAGTACAACTGCCCAAGGTTACAATCTGTACCGATGCAAGTACGGAAGGCTGGGGAATCCACTTACTACCATCCTTTCAGGAACCCAATGGTGCATGCTGTCCCCAATAATGACATCTTCATATTAATAAATTCTGGAGATTACGGCCATTGTGAAAGCCTTTTATTGGTGGCAGGGAGTTCTCATTCTGTCTGACACCTGTACATTGGTGACTTATCTCAAACAACAGGAAAAAACCAAGTCCCAAGATCTTTATGTCCTGGTGTGGGACTTTCTAAAATGGAGTTGTCAACAACACATCCTTGTACAGGTTCACCATACCCCAGGACTCTTAATGTACTAGCCAGATCTTTGTCTTAGAACAAGCAACTTATACAGACAGAATGGTCTCTTCATTCCTCAATTTTCTTTTATATATATACCTTTGGTGGACCTGTTTGTGACAAGGTGGAATACTAAATTCCCAACCTCATATCTCCAGTCCCAGACTCGAAGCCTAGGCAGTCAATGCTCTTTTGATAGGGGACCGGAGATGGTATCTCTGGGGTAAGGGGTTGTACGTCCCTCCACCTCTTACCTATTCTCCTAAGGTATTATGGTTGGGTATCGTATTTAAAAAAGAAACAAATTTTTCCTAGTAAAATATGTTTCTTCAAGAATACTTACCCAATCATAATACACATAAACCCTTCCAGCCCCCACAGTTACATCCATAATGAGCGTGCCTTCTGCTCCAGTAGTAACTGAAGGGTTCATAGACTTTGCCACCTAGTCTTAAGATTGGTTATTCATGCCTCGTTAGCTTCATGTTTCCTCATTAGCTTTTTTTGAAAGGAATATTGAGATTGGTTATTCATGTTTCCTTATTAGCTTTGTTTGAAGGTACTATTAAGATTGGTTATTCATGTTTCCTCATTAGCTTTTTTTGAAAGGACTGTTAAGATTGGTTATTCATGTTCCCTTTTTAGCTTTTTTTGAAAGGAATATTGAGATTGGTTATTCATGTTTCCTTATTAGCTTTGTTTGAAGGTACTGTTAAGATTGGTTATTCATATTTCCTTATTAGCTTTCTTGGAAAGGGCTGTTAAGATTGATTATCCATGTCTTCTTATTAGCTTTCTTTAAAAGGACTGTTAAGAGTGTTAAGCATTATATTATATATGTTGCTTCATGGTCTTTTTCAGCCGTAACTTACTTTGTGTTCAAATTCAGTTTCCATGCAATATTTATACAATGTACTGCCCAGGGCCATAGAGAGCAATTACAGGCCCTGGGGTAAGAAACAACCGGGCCTCTCCTTGTTCTTGTTCATATAGAATTTTTCTTTTATAAAATTGAAAAGTGTTGTTTGGGTTGAGCCCCCTTACAGGCCTGGGCCCTGGGGATATATCCCCAGTTGCCCCCCCTCTCTTGTTAGCCCTGGTTCTGCCCATCATAATTGAGTAATTTACAGTAATAATTAGGATGGACTGGATGCTTTGAATAAAATAACAGTCATTCTCCATTGGTGGAGCTTAAAATGTGGGGGGGGAATGTCTCCGAAATATATGCACAATCCATTAACCATCATTTTAATAACACTTTTCTATAGACCCTAACAAACATATGCCCTTTTCAAGACATTTTCATGGAATGCTTGATGAAGTTGGTAGATCCTTATAGTTTTCATGTCCACCCATCAATAATTTGGTTTACACAGATCAACTTTACTGTGAATTGTTGGATTGTAACCAAATTTGGTATGTAGCTTTATATTGACAAGACCTTAATAGAATTTGTTTCCAGCCTTCTGCCATTATTTAGAGGAGCTATGGCCCCTGATTGCCTGTCTCTCTGACTTTGTGTCTGCACCCTGACTTTATTAAGAGTAGTTAGATTTCAACCAAATTTATATGCAACTCTATTTTGATGAAACCTTAAATAATTTAAATTTACAGCATTTAATGACATCATTCACAGGAGTTATGCCCCCTGATTGCTCATCCTCCAGACTTGGGTATCAGCAGTGTAGCTTTATGTCTAATGAATTTGGCATCCATTTGGATGAATCTATGGAGCAATTCAGTGATAGTATTAGCAGCATTATGGTTGTAAAAAGTTTCAAAATTTGATAGACCGTATTCATTTACGTATAAATACACCTAACCATAAACAGATCTGTACATGCAGATCAGGATCTACACCATGTACATCAAATGGCAAGTAAAAATAACAGCCTGTACATTATGTTCAGATTTGAATTACTGATGTGTACATTTCATTGCACATGAAACATAAGATAATCTGAATACATTGAAAAAATTAGAAATATTCATGGCAGATTTAAATTTGGTTTTTGATAAGTAATGTATATCCACAAAATTAAATCCACCTATAAAAAATAGTGTCATATCACTACACAGGGTGTTAAGTAAACAGTATTACCCAACACAATTTTATCCCCATGAAATTATCCATTCACTCCCAAAATACATAGTTTTATCACCATGATTATTACTGATTTGACAGTTCTTCTTTTGAATTTTTCATTAATTTTCTTTAAAATTGTTATAATCTTTATCTGAAAGCTTAATTTTTTTTTCAGCCTTCTGTTATGAGGGCAGATCCAGATCTGATGGAGGAAAGAAGAATGATTGCAATGCAAAAGAAGGAAACCCCTTTGGTCCCTTTTGGAACAATTTTAATGTTGACTTCGATAAGTCAGCATTCTATGGGCCACTATATTTTGATTCCAAAAATCAAAATGAAATGATACGATGGATTGACAGGTACTTTGGCATCATATGTACGTATTTTGTTGACAGGTTGTTTGTCATCATATGTACATATTTTGTTGACAGGTACTTTGTCATCATATGTACATATTTTGTTGACAGGTACTTTGTCATCTTATGTGCGTATTTTGTTGACAGCTACTTTGTCATCTTATGTACGTATTTTGTGCTAATGTCCAACTTTGAATGTTGTAGTCTGAGATTTGCAGCCGCACAGTAACCAGGCACAGTGTTGGATCAAAAGTGTGTTGGGTCAGAAGTGAGAAATCACTGGAGTAAGAAAAGTCTGTATCACAAAGTGAAAAATTATTTCAAAAATGCTAACTGCATGGATAAGGATTATTCTTTAAACTTGATTTTATCTGTATACACTATTGAACATCTTGAATTAAGTCTGAAAGTGTGTGTGTGTGTGTGTGTGTGTAATTTGGATTTTAACGTAGCTTTAACAATTTTTTAGTCATATTGCTACGATGTCTGCAGTGGCAGTTTATAGTGATGTCTAGCATTGGGGCATCATTGTGCAGACACATAACATGATGTCCCACCCAGTCACATTATCCTGACACAAGGCTGACCAGTCCTAACACTGGCCTCTTAATGCTGAGCAACTAGTGAGGCAGCTGTTAGTACCATTTTTATAAGTCTTTGGTATGACTCAGATGGGTTCGAACCCATGACCTCCCACATTCGAGGTGTCTGAAATTGTAAATTTGGAGTGAGTGCTATTTTTAAACACTGTTGATGTTGTATTAAAAAATGTGTACCTTACAGTAAGGAATTGACAAGTGGTAAGAAGCAGATAATAATGCAATTAGTCAAAAAAGATATTTTTGGTTAAAAAATATGAAAAATTTACTGTAATAGCAAGTTTTACAGTTCAGAAATATTTGAAAAGATTTCACATGAAAGACGGGCGTAGAAAATGATAAACAAGAAAGGAGAAATATAATAACATACTTCCTCATCATGTTAATCACTATCCAGCACAATACTTCCATGGCCATGAATCTCAATTTAATGAGCCTCTTGGGGTCAGTGTTTCTGGAAGCTCTGACAAAAGAAGATTAAAGAGTCGAGGACTCCTGAGATTTACTGTGTGTTTAATGTTTTAAAACCAGTAGTGAAAAGAAATTTTTATCAATTAAATTGAGGGTTTCAAAAAACACAAATGAAAAAACACACAAAGATCCTGAGTTTAGAGAAATCCAGATATGGATTGGCAACCAATGTTTAAGTCTGTACATTGCACACTTGCCATTCAGATTGGTAATTATATTGGGGATGTGTTTCTTCAATATTTTTGTTACTAGCATGTTTAGAAATAGCAGTGATGTTAGTTTTCCTCCTGTGATACCAATGCAAGTGTCTGTTCACTTTTAACCAGGCACTGTAGATCCAGTCTGCATGCAATTGCTATCTGGTTTGTCATGGTCAGCAAAGGCATTTTGATTGGTCATGTCCAAGCAAGCTTGTTAGCATGACAATACAAAATCAGTTAGCGTCGATGAATCATTATGTAAATAAACCTGATTAGATTTTCAGACCGTTTCAGTGAATTTTGAATGTATATGCCCCACAACAACAATAGCATGGTATAGAGAGGATATTTGCTTGAGACCAGTGAATAATGGATACATTTCATTGAGGGGTGAAAAACTCTATTATTCATGAGAGGCAAAGCCACAAGTGAAAATACTAAAGCTTTTGGACCATGGGATGAAATATATCGTTATTCACTCATGTTAAGCAGTATTTCTTTTTATTTTAAGCTTGGTCATATTGGCTGGCAATATGCATAAGAGATTGAAGTAGCAGATTTTTTACTGTATTCCACGAGATATCAGTGGGATACCATTTACGATCTGCTTTGTTTTGTGAATATTTGCCAGAAAATATAAACAGTAACATAATTCTCCTTCCTAATTCAATGTAAAATAGCACATTAAGATAAAAATAGAATTTCTACTTTGTTTAATTTGAACTTGGTTTGTCTTCAGCAGGAAGCAGTCACACTTACCACTAAAGTATGAAAATAACTTAAAATTTCTTGATCATAATGTCATCATTGTCTGTTTACAGGTAGTGAGAAAATATTTCACTCCAGTGAATTATCAGGTTGTTGTGGGTTTAGTGCCATTTTTCAGCACATGATAGGCTATGTTTAGCAGCCAATATATATCTGTGTTACATTAATATTTACTGTATGTGTGACCCAATATGTGTCAGTCTTACATTCATGTTTACTGTATGTGTGACCCAATATGTGTCAGTCTTACATTCATGTTTACTGTATGTGTGACCCAATATGTATCAGTCTTACATTCATGTTTACTGTATGTGTGACCCAATATGTGTCAGTCTTACATTCATGTTTACTGTATGTGTGACCCAATATGTGTCAGTCTTACATTCATGTTTACTGTATGTGTGACCCAATATGTGTCAGTCTTACATTCATGTTTACTGTATGTGTGACCCAATATGTGTCAGTCTTACATACATATTTACTGTATGTGTGACCCAATATGTGTCAGTCTTACATTCATGTTTGCTGTATGTGTGACCCAAAATGTGTCAGTCTTACATTCATATTTACTGTATGTGTGACCCAGTATGCATATGGCAGTCCTATGTTCAGATACCAAAGAGGATAAATCTGTTTTCTCTAGCTATATGCAAAGAGGAATGATAAAATTAATAATCTAAAAGGTAACACCAAAATCTGCCATTCATACAAATTTAACAGTATGTGTATTGCATCACAAAATGGTAGGAACTGCTTGATTAGTATTACAGAAAATTGGAGTGGCTGAGGCATTTTATTTTAGTTCTTCTTTGGTACATTATTGATTCTGTTTCAGGTTTCCAGCAAGTAAATACCCTGTGTTGGCATTTACAGGGGCCCCTGGACCATTCCCAGTTCAGGCACACCATCGGTCACTGCAGCGCTACATGCAGTGGTCAGAAGAGATAGAGGAGCAGGCCAAACAGTTCATCAGTAACAACATACAAGATCAGCCCTTCCTCGGAATACATCTACGTCTTGGTTCTGATTTTGTAAGATAAAAGTTCTTTCATACACAGGAAATAATGTTGTCAATCTACAGTACTTTTTCATTAACAAATAGGGTAACTTAAATTTGCACAAGTTCTGGCGTGCAGTTTATTTTCAGTACCACCATTGCAGTAAAGACTTTTCTCCCTTTGACCATGAAAACAATGAAATTCTGAAGAAAATGTCTGAAAAACAATCGTGCCAGAATAAAATTCAATGTTTTATCTAATGACATTTAGAACTATCAGACATTTTTGGTAGAGTAATAAATGTCCTGTTTGGGTTTGTTGTTTGCAGATTGATTTAGTTTGCACATGTGTATGTTTTTCATAATTTGATTTATTTTTTAAAAAATGTAGTGTTATGAATTCAAGTTCTAATGTATCAAAGTTTATATTTTACAAGAATCCACACTTTAATCATTTCTTACAATAAAAGTTCTTGTAGGGAGAAAAGATGGTTTAGTGATGTTTACTTTTCTTAAGTTTAGGAACAATGTTTGAGTTTGCAGAGATGCTAATTTGTAATTTCAGCAAAATGCCTGTCGCCATGTAAAGGACAGTCCCCTACTATTTGCTGCAGCTCAGTGTCTCGGTTACAGGAATGAACATGGCCGTGCCACAATGGAGATGTGCTACCAGTCTGATGAGACCATTATTAGAGATGTGAAAAAACAACTGGACCAGTCTGGTGCCATGAAGGTTTTTATTGCCACAGACAGTAAAGACCTGATTGGCAAGCTGTCTTCCACATTTGAGGGGGTAAATACATCAGATTATTAATATTTCCGTAGTAGAGAAGGTTAGAACTAAAATGTTTTGTGTATAGGATACAAGATACAGTATCCTCCTCCATGGTTCTGCTAGTTTTATTTTCATGTTTTTGCATCAAGAATATTGTTACTCTCCATCTCTCTCTGACTCCGTAACCACAGAAAAATGGAAATTCACCAAATCTAATATATAAGTTGCCAATATGATAAAAATCTGCAAAGAGAGTAAAATTTTTCACCACCTCCACTGGAGTCCTGGAGAAAGTGTAAAAAGTCCAATAACAAAAGTGCCAGTTTGTGACACATGCATTCGTAGCAGGAAAATAAGCAATAAATATAATGGATTTCAAATTATGACTCCATGATCATGGTCCCTATGGCCACAATACAGCTCTAGATGAGTCTTAAATATCTAAAAGTTTGTGCTGTCCCACTGATATTATCTCTGGTAAGTTCTCTTGGTTTTAGGGATTAAACCTTGTATAAAGAACATAGTGAATGATTAGTGGAAATTTTACTTGCAATCTAAGTTTTGGTTTGGTGCTTTAATGCACAGCAACACAAGTAGGTTATTTAGTGCCAAGGCATTTGGAGTAAATCGCCTTGTCCAACGACTCTCCATAGTAGCTACCCTGGGCTGGTCCAGTGGTAAGATTCAAACCTGCACCCATTTGGTCATGAGACCATCATGCTAACCCCAGAGTTATTGCAGTTCCTACAATTTAAGTAGGACACATTTTTAATTTATCATCATATTCACATTTTATAGGCATTCAGGCAGAAAGTATAGGTTTCATACCAGTTAGTATAAACGTGTGAAGTCACTGAAACATTGTAGTGACTACTCGTTCACATATTCTTTTCACAGCATTCACAGAAGATCAAGTGATGTGATTTGAAGATTGTTTGTTATGGTCCAGAAGAGTATAATTGTTATGCTATGTCCTTCAGTACTTAGTTTTTGTCCTTCATGTCATAAATCTTACTGGCAAGTATAGGGTCTTTTAAGTGTAGCAAACACTGGTAAATATCACAGTTGACACTGGATGGTGAATGACGTGTAAAGGTGGGGTTAAAAGTCACAATGTGATGTTGATTGATGACATTACTGCTCAGTAAATAGTGTAAACAACAGTAAATGTCATACATTGATATTATGACATTTACTGTCACTAGTATGCTTTCAGTTTCTATGATGTGCACAGGTAGACCTCTTAGCTCCCAATGACATCAAATAACAAGTTTGGTAATTGACTTGCCCAGTGACAATCTTATGCAAATAGCAAGTCCAGTAATGGACTTCCCAATGACATTCTTCTGCAGAATTTGGTTGCATTCCACAGATTAGACCAGAAATATTCAGTATCCACCCATTTGTTTTTTTAGAACTTGTGAGACTCATCCACATTCTTTGCTTAATTGAAAACACAAAATTCACTGGAAGCTTCTTTTCTTAAAAAAAAGTAAAATTACAGCTCGTAATATACTTGTAGTATGTGAGAAAGCTTGTCAGTAGTTTCCAGGGGTGGGTGGTTCTTACCAGAGTTTTTCCTGGGTTTTTCCACTGCCAGTTTTGCCATGTATGCCTATCTTGTGCAGAGAAATGGCACGAAACCCAAAACAACAACAACTTAAAATATATACTTCAGTAACTGGTAAACACAGATATTCATTTCATTTGATTAGAGCTACATTTTTGTGTTGAAAGCTTAGCTCAGTAGTATACATTTACTAAAAATAATTGATATTAATCTTTTGGCAGAGGGTAACTTGGGCAATGAATTGTCAGCCTGTTATTCATGCTATTGAACCTTTGGATATAAGACCACTTACTGAACTTTGTGTTTCAAAGAAGGAAAGAAACATATGTTAAAAAGACAACCAGTCATTATGATGTGAAATATTTTTCCTTCATTTAGCGCTAATGAGTTTTTTAAATTTTATTTTTGAGATCCATTTAATGGCAAGGTTGATTCATGGCATACATCTCTATACAGACATGACAGTTATACAAAAGTAGATCCTGTGATGACATTGTACACTTTATTCACTTTGATTTATTTTAATGTTTAGATGTTGTCAAGGTTACAAGAATACATTGTCCAACAAACACACAAATGGATAGACTTGATCTATGGTCATATCTCTTCAAAAAGTGCTAATAATTAAAACCTTGATGAAGACAACTAAGATCATTTAAATCTGAAATGATGTCACTATTTCTAACATTTGCAGTATGAACAGAGAAATAGTAAAATGTTGCAATTTAATACCCTTTACCAGCAATGCTGCATTCAGAATGACATTTACCATTAGTAAATGTCACAGACAATAATGATTGTCATTGTGTGACATTTGCCAGTGTTTGTTACACTGCAGCTGTAGCAATTGCAAAACTCCTGGCTTAACAAATTTAATTGTTAAAATATGTTGTCAGATTATTCAGAGATCAATGATCCCTGTTAAGAGTTAATAATACTTTGGGTTAATGTGGTATTGTCAGGTTTAATTATAACATCTAGGGTTAATGTGCTAATGCCAGGTTTATAATATCTAGGGTTAATTGCATAAAGTAATGTCAGGTTTTGTAATAAATGTCAAGTTTAACAATAATATCTAGGGTTGATGTTATAATGTCAGGTTTAGTGATATTATCTAGTATCTAGGGTTAATGTGGTATTGTTAAGGTTAACAGTAATATATAGGGTTAATGTGATATTGTCAGGTTGAACAGTACCATCTAGGGTTAATGTGATATAGTCAGGTTTAACAGTAATACCTAGGGTTAAATATGCTTTTATACCTAATTATGTCTTACACTCACCTGTATATGGATTACACTTTTCAGGTACATTGAAAAAGTATTTAAAAAATAAAGCAAAAAAATAGTTGTGCTCGTCATTTTTATTATCATATCTTTAATCACACTCTTCATATAAATTAAAGAATATTCTGAAAAGGAAGGCTGCTGTGTAAGAATAAGCAAAAGAGTAAATTTACTCATCCAGACCTACAAATACTTTCCTGATTTTCTGTTGATAGGAATTGTAAATGAAAATTTTCAAAAAAGAGAGAGGTTTCTTTAATTTGAAACTTTGCTATAGATTCATTATATTGATAATATAATTAGAGCAACTGTATATGACAAATTTCCAAGAAAACAGACAGGTTTCTTTAATTTGTCATTGTCTTTAATTTTCACAAATTCATTATATTGATAATATAGCTAGGTAGTGGACCAGTCTGTAGTTTTAAAGAAAATGGTACCAGATGTTTTATCGAAACATGCTTTTACAGTGTGACTTGTGGATGTTATATGACTGAAAATTGTTAGACCAGATGGATCTTTTTAAACTTCAGAACATATCAGATCAGAAAAAGGACAAATCAACACTGCTTTACAAAACTGAAAAGAAGAATATGAGAGATTTAATTGCAGAATTTGTGGACATCACGATCAGTCAACAAAAGTTAGACATGTAGACTAGTTATAGTGACTGTTGAACATAAATAATTTGTCAGTATGCTTTGTGTTTGTATTTTGGTTCTAATCCATATGGATTTCCCATTTTTGCCAATAATTTTGACCAGCAACAGATCCAGGTTAGTAGCAATAGTATATGTACATTTTTTATACAGTATGCTCAAATTATGGTATGTAATGTATAGAATACACATTGCATTATTAATCAGATTACACTTTATGTCAGGTTTAATTATAATTAATAATAATGATATTTAGGATTAGTGTGGTAATGTCAGGTTTAAAAATAATTACTAATAATATCTGGATTAATGTGGTAATATCAGGTTTAATAAAAATAATAATATTAATAATAATAATAATCTAGGATTAAATGTCAGTTTTAATAATATTATCCATGGTTAAAGTGGTAATGTCAAAATGTTGGATGTAAAGAAAAGTAATGGCCAAACATTTCTAATATTCCTTGAAGTCTTGCATAAATCTATTATTTTCAGGTGAAGTTTGTGAAACACGACCCTCCTTTCCCACAGGTAGAAATGGCCATTCTGGGAAAAGCAGACTACTTCATTGGGAATTGTATATCTACATTCACTGCATTTATCAAAAGAGAAAGAGATGTACACAACAAATCAACAGCTTTCTGGGATTTTCCACCACAAAAACATGATGAATTGTAATTTGATTTGTATTCAAACGTTTGCAGAGATGAGGAAAATGTGGATGAACCTTTTGCTTTATATGAGTCTCTTGCTAATGACTTTTCATCATTACAAGTTAATTGTTAAAATTAGGTGGTATTTCAGTAAGTTGGTATATTTTTATCCACATGGGGAGGGATATAAGTGATTTTTATGCACAGGAATGTTATTGTGAGGGGGTGTTACATTAAGGCATTATTGAGTCTATGAATGTATATCATGTGAGTCATTCAGTAAAATTGGGTGTAAAACTTAAATACATGAGTTGAATATAAGTGAAAAATAAATAGATGTGAGATGGTTGGTTGGATTGATGATTAAATATCTAAGTGCCTTTCCCAAGGACACTGAGGTAACAGACATGGGCTGGCCAGGACTAGTATAAAAAAACACAAGTCCAACGCTCTACTAACTGAACTTCTGCAGCTCACTTTCTACATAACAATCGGACAATTTTTCATGAATAACACCAAAAGTAGCATTTGAGAAGAATACTTTGAGAATTTGCAATATTTTTACAGATTTGCTTTTGTTTCCAACAACTTGATAGCTATGTTGTTTCTACAAATTTAGTCAATTCATAAAAATATTTAGTGCAGTTGATGGGCTTAGTTCAAAAGAAAAGTAATAATGGAACAAGTTTTGACATTGCCTCAGCTGATAGCTTTCATACAAGATGGACTTGCTGACATAAGTATAGTCAAAAGTCTTATACAAGACAGACTCACAGACATTAATACAGCTGATAGCTTTCATACAAGACAGACTTACTGACATTACTACAGCTGATAGCTTTCACAGAAGACAGACTTACTGACATAAATGCAGTCAAAAGTTTTCATACAAGACAGACTTTTTGATACTGCTTTAGCTGATGACTTAAATAAAAAGACAGACTTATTGACATAGGTACAGCTGAAAGCTTTTTAACAAGGCAGACTGTGATTTCAATTGCTGATGGCTTTAATACATGATGGACTTACGACATTACTACAGTTGAAAGCTTTCCATTACTGCAGTTGAAAGCTTTCATACAAGACAGACTGACTGACATAGGTACAGTCAAAAGCTTTCATACAAGACAGACGTACTGATATTATTAATACAGCTGATAACTTTCATACAAGACTGGCTTACTGACATTGGTACAGTTGGTAGCTTTCATGCAAGACTGACTTACTGACATTGGTACAGTTGGTAACTTTCATACAAGACAGATTTGCTGACATTGCTACAGCTGATAGCTTTCATACAAGACAGATTTACTAACATTAGCTTTTATACAAGACTGGCTTACTGTCAAAAAAAATTTATGTAACTTAAAATTTTTTAGAAACTGTAAAGAAAGTTCATTTCTCAGCATTGTTAATGCTAGAATCATTAAACTAGATAATTCTATGCATCTCTGGTAGTACCAAACCTATTCCTCCAAAGAAGATGTATATGACCTTCATTTTACCAGTTCTTGCATTTACCTCATGACTACATACATTTTTTTTGTATTGATTCCATCCTATCTAGATTCCTGAAAGATGTGATATGTCAGTGAGCACTACACCCTCATTGCAAACATGGGTCACAATGGGCCTATTTTATTCTTCACAGAAAATTAAATTTTGTCTTGTCATTTATCAGACATTATTCATGATAGAATCATGAAATTAATATGATATTCATCTTTATTGGTACCACTCCCCTACAGCAAATGGCTTTGGTTAATTTCTGCATTTAGCTCAGGAGTTTTTGTACACTGTAAGCATACTCTTCTATCTAGAATCACGAAACTTGGGTAGGTTATGCATCATGTTGTGAAATGAAGTCTCTTTGACATATATTTTATGCTCATGATTTTCTTGAATCTTTGCATTCAAAGCTCATTTCTTAGTTGCTGTTCATGTTAGTATCATAAAACTTGATAATCAGATGCATCTCATTTAGTACTACCCATTACAACCAGGTCACTATGACCAAAATTCTGTGCTTGATTAACATATATGTGTATTGTACATGTCAGTGAATAGAAGAATGAACTGTATACATTTCATGTGAAGCCACAGCTAGTATAGTAGCTAATTAAGGTGATTACTGATGCATGATGTATGCTTGCAATAATGGTCATACTGGGTGTCACTTCAAAGTAGCTTCAGTCCTGTGGTATCCATCTAATAAAATCTAGCTTCAGTCCTGTGGTATCCATCTAATAAAATCTAGCTTCAGTCCTGTGGTATCCATCTAGTAAAATCTAGCTTAGGGATGGACAATGATCTTAGCCTCTGAATCACATTAAAATTTTTGAAGACAGTAAAACGAAATAATTTTTTTTCTCAATTTTTATAAATTGATTATAATTTCGCTACTTTGATACCATTTGAAAGGAATGGGCTTTTTTATTGTTTGATGTGTTTTGTATCCTCCCATATGCAGTAGTCATATGCCACTTTCAACATTCACATCATATACTTGGGTTGAAATTATAAACGTCTGTATTATATTATCAGTCCTCATTACATTTTCTTATTGGGTTCAAACCCTGGCAGAGTCATACCAAAGACTTATAAAAATGGTACTAACAGCTGCCTTGCAAGGCGCTCAGCATTAAGAGGTTAGTGTTAGGACTGGTCAGCCTATTGTCATGATAATGTGACTGGGTGGGACATGATCCTGCATCTCTGCAACATGATGCCCCAGTGCTAGATATCACTATAAGCTGCCACACTACAGAACTCGTAGCATTATTACTAGAAAAATGTTAAAGCTATGTTAAAAATCTAAACCACAAATACATTTTGTTTTTCATTGTTTTCCTTGATATTTTTGTCAAAATAATATCATTTATACAAAATATGTAGATGGAAATAATTGTACAGACACAAGATTTGCAAAGATTAGTGTATCAGTCTTTATTGTCACAGGCTATATCACTGTGTCCCATTTATGCCACTACTAACCAGGTGACTTCTTTTTGTAATATACAATCTTTACTAGATTATATAGATGAATGACAGTGCATGTATTTAACATACTAACTGCAGGTCAATGATATGTATACATTCCTATAAAATGTGTGTGCCAGTCATAAGTAATTATGTGATAGTATTCATCAGGTTAGGAAATTAGACTAAAACTCCTTAATTTTTCACTCTTGAAATCCATTTCATATAATTTCACTTGTTGATTATCTGTATTGTTTTAAAAGAATTAACATTCATGATTGCATCATAGAATAAATTTCAGGGTTGTAGGTACAAGTTTTAGTTAAACCTGCTTTTAGTGAACATTTTGAAGACAAGCTGATTCTGTCCATTATAAGCAGGCATACGACTGTTCAGTATACACTTACAGAATAGGTACCAATGAAATCAGTTTGGATAGGTTTTACTCTAAATGAAAGATTCAGTTTTACACATTAAAACTTAAAGCACTGCAGGTCCAAATTTGGGGTTTTAGTTTTTGGTAGTGTCATATTTCCCAAGTTACCGACATGAGGATGTGTTATTACACTGGATCTGAGCAAGTCCTCAAAGTGTCAGGTATGTGAGTGATTCATTAAACAAGTTTAAAATAACCATTATTGTATGTCTTTAGAGTCATGGTGTATTGAAGCCTAATTGCTTATTTTGTAACATCCTTATTACATTATGTTCTGCATTATAAGAGGGCACTGCTATGGAAGTTGTTACACTTCTGAACTGTTTATTTGCCCACAACATGCAGCAGGTGCATCTTGTCTTCTCTCTCTGTCCCATGTTTTAAACTGTTCAGTCGCATACATTAACAATATAGAGAAAGCTAACATGAAACTTTCGTCCTTGTACTAAGGACTTCATCAGCAAAACTGATGTAGGACAGGGTTAAAGTCAGTGCCATCATGACCATATTTGGCAAATGGAAAGGACATTGAAAGTGAGATTTAATGAACATAGAAGACCAAGTTCAAGCTCATCTGAAGTATCACACCACGTCCACAATGTTTGCCCTGGCCATACTGTATCTTCTGGCAGCTGTATATCTGAGACAATCTGTTAACATCGCTCACCATTCCCTTGGGTGATGTTAACAGTCAGTAGAGATTAAATCAATCTGCTGATGAAGTCCTTGGTACAGGGACAGAAGCTTCAGGTTAGCTTTCTCTATATTGTTCATGTATGTGACTGAATAGTTTAAAACATTATCAAATATGAATAGATAAGTGAAATTTGGCATATTTAAATGCATATGTAGATCACCATATTTGTATACATATATTGTTTTCAGGCCATTATAGCAACTTTTCAATTGTTGAAAACATTTTTTAACTTATTGGATACAGATTTTATGACAAAAACCTTATCTGCATGATTAATCAAAAACAAATTGAGGTTGACAAATAGAATGTTTGCTTTCGTATGTAGATAACATGATTAGATTTTAAGAACCACTGCATTAAGTTATCATTTTGTTAAACATATTATTCAAATGTTTTCATACAGTTATTTTTTAAAGACCTTGCTAGTACAGTTAAGCAATAACCACTTAAGGTAGGCAAATGGAATATGCGATGCATGCTTTTTGTGCACATAGAGATGACCAGTGAAGATTCTGATACATGTATAATTATTTCAAATGTTTCTTCATGTTTTTAATAATTTTTTTTTATACTTATACCTTTTGATCTGTATGTCTGCAGTGGTGGTGGGTGCATATGTGTTGGTTAAAGCTGGTTTAGTTGGTATAAGAAACTGGTCCGAAATGAGGGTTTTCCCTCATTCAAAGTGCTGTTTATTCTATCGATAACATTTTTTAAAAATTATTTTCTTTTTACTATTTGTGTTGCATGTTTTTTGATCCTCCAGGGATGGTTTTAATTATTGTTCATTAATTTGATCAAAGCAAAAGGTTAGAAAAATGCAGTTTTTAAAAATTATTTAAAGTTTATGAGAGAATTAAATTTGATATGACCTATTAGGAAGTACTGCAAGTGATGAAAAACAGCATCAGAGGTGATTTAGTATTTAATGGATGCAAAGACAATGAATATGCAATAAAAAAAGGGAAGAAAGGCAAAAACTGGTTTTCATTTCCTCTTGGGTACTTTATGGATTTGTCTGTGTAAGAATTTTGCATATTTATAGGTATTTACTTTTTTGGATTAATCTATATGAATACTCAAAATAAATAATACAAAAGATCAAAGCTATGCTAGTAATAAAGGTTGGACACTTGAATGGTTAAAACAGTACTACTTCCTACATGAGCACAATTCAAACACATGTCAAGGACAATCCAGTGGATCATACCAATGCACTGTTACTGGTCATAGAACCATCACCAACTGCCCAACATGGGAGACCTATTGAGGAGATAGCCCAGCCAACTACTTTGTTGCTTGCAGTTCCAACTCATTGAGGGAGTATCCCCCCAATTCTAGGCAGCCCAGTGGGCATAAATCCCCTGCATGTCTGAGTATGCCTTAGGGCTGGCAATGGAGCTAGCAATGGATATGATTCTAATCAAGGCGTTGAACGCATTGAAGGGCCTCGAGCTTTCAGTTGCTTCCGGCTGGGGCCTGAGGGCTCAAGAGTAGAGGTCAATTCTTCTCTTGACTTGAAAAAAAAATAGACAAATGAAATAAGAAGAAGGCCCGGGTGTCGTAGAGGTGGAAGAGTGCAGCAACCCAAGGACAGAACAGAGCCCAGCATCCACCTGAGCCAACTATAATAGCCACACCTCCGAAAGGACAAGAAAAGCAATAAGGGGCATGGCAAATGGTTAAGGCTGCTCGGGAGACACCAACACATGTTTCGGGACAACAAAATCAACAGCAGGTGATAGCGAGTAAAGGAACCCCATCTCCAATAAAGACCTCTCCACCAAAGGCGGCAAGAAAGGAAGTAGCCCAACCTGACAAAATGGACAAACTCGCCAGAGAATTTTCTCAAGATTTCGGTCTCGAGGACCATTGACTGAACCAGTTGCTGATTCTACCTTCCTAGAGGACTTCTACGTTTTAGTGGATAATAAAAGAGCTATTCTAATTGAGGGACGGAAAAAACCAACCGGGTAAAGAAAACTACTACCAACTACAAGAAGAAGGTTGAACTGGTATTCGAGTATCCAGTAACTCTAGTAGCTATAATAGGCATGGAATTAATCGAACATCATGCACTAAAAAGACCACCCATTTCATATCCGTAGTCTATCAGCCAATGGATATTGGCTGACCCTGTGGATCCGGGACCCATGAAACAACGTTTCCGAAGAGTCTACAAACCACCTCCACATCTCTTGAACGTCGGTCCTCAGAAGAAATAAAAAGTCCTTTTAAGGACTAACAAATACTCCAAATTGCCTTAGATAGGTTTTCTATTTGTCAAGAGAACCTACCTCGATAATCCTATATAGAATTTTCGAATATGATCTGTTTGAACACCGGTCAAAATTTCCTTACATCTACAACCACGACCTCAAAAGAATAAAATAGTCACCTTGACTCCGCAGCTTAACCTAAGAGGCCTGACTGTAATTACCAAAGTGGCGAACACTTAATTGACAATTAGGAATAGCCAAAATAGGCAACTGGGAAAAAAAAACTGAACTTAAGTACATACCAGTCGTTTGGGAGCGTTCAGGTCTCCCTACCCTTTTCGGACATCAAGATGAGCGAGTGGGCCGATTCCCACTTGTTTAGTAATCAAATGCCCCGAACAGCGTGTACGCAAGGAACCGGGGTGGCGTCAAGAAAGTGGAATTATTCCCTTACACGCGATACGGTGATTATCTCTTATGAATAAGTGCGTGGTTTTGATTCCTACTCACCCTGTATCTGTACAATGTCCATGGGGACTTTTTTTGCTCCTCAGATTGACTTAATTAAATAGCATACTTTGTATGCATTAAAGCGTACTGGAATGATGCTCTAATCCCACCCCCCATCCGAGAAATTAAATATTCCACGTTGTGGGAAGTAATCAGATGCACATGCCCGAGAGGGCAACTATGTCTATAATTCAAGATCAAGTCAAGTCAATCTGGTCACCCATCGCTGACTCGCCAACCAAGTAAAGATGCCTGCAAAGATCATCAAGTCAAATGAGACTCACGTGTATTTACTTATGTAGAACCTGATTCGGAAGCCAGAGGAACTGGAGAATGTGTGATAATGCTAAAAGTGGCGCAAGACTAATAGAAGAAGTCTCCAGAGAAGAAATAAAAGAGGATAGAGAAAAGTGGAAATAGAATGATAGGCTACAAAAACAGCAGGAGCACGAGAGAGGCTTTGTGGATTGTAGAGTGAACACAAAGAGTTCTCCTTCAGAAAAGTAGGTTTTATACCATAAGAAAGACTGAAACGAGATGGGGCTGTCCTCCAAAACTCAAGTAGGAAGAATTGCTAAAACAAAACAGCCCTTTCAGGCCTACTCAGATCTCTAGACAAGAGAGATAATGATCTATTTGCTAAAAATTGTTTTGTTGGTCTTTGTCTTTATTCCCAAACAAAAAATTCCTTTCCCTAATCAAACAGTATAGTGGTGTGTCTCTTGTTTGTGTGATAGTGTGTATGTATGTGTTTGTCTTTGTTTTTTGGAAAAAAATTAAGAGTATTTAACGTGTAAGTAGTATAGTGTTCTTGTTGTATAGTGTGTTGGTATCTAAAAACGTTGGTAGTTTCTTTTAGGTCTACACGATACCATCTCTTTTGGATGATTTGGTCTTGTATGTGATATGTATTTTGTGTAATAGATGTTTTCCTTCACGTCCATGCTTCAGGCATATAATGTGAGGCATTCGTCATTCGGTTTACCCTCGTTGACTCAACAACTACAAAAATGACCTCAGTGAATGAGTTGCAAATCATTTGGGATTGGATTGTGGATGTGGATTACCTTCTACAAAAGATAGTGGTCTACTGGAGTTACCAAATCACTCTACACTGTTTGAAAAGGCAAGTGGCAGACTTAGAAACAGCCAGGGGTCATGTCAAAGAAGTAATGCAGGAAGAAGAGATGAAAATGAAAGGGTTCTTGATATTTGGATCCTGTAGAGTCAGTACATTCAAAGAGGCAGTGGATTGGATGGTAGGGGTGGGGTATTTTTTTATACAACAGATAGAGGCCTGTATAAACTGGTGTTATCCACTCATAAGCAGTGTGAGAAGGGGATATGATGATATGAACATAGCTCAGACTCTTGTGAGGAAAGTCACAGAAGAAGTAATGAAGATCAAGGTTACCTGGGTGAAGAAAAAAAAAAAAGAAATAGAAATAACAAGAAACAGGAAGACTTCAACCAGCTGAATACCAACTGGTCCATGGTCCAAGAAAAGTTTAGAGCCATGGGTCATCCTGACAGGATCCTCGAGGATGGAAAGAAGAAAGTGAAGTTAGTAGACAAGCAGAGGAGATGGTGGAAGAACTGGAGGTAAAGGAGGAAATCGAGGAAACCCCAATAGTCCTTTTCTGGGACACTCACTTGCCTCAAAAAGACTCTTTCCAAAATGTTTTGTCTCTTTGTTTTCCACTCAAAACCCTTTACTATCACCCGTTTGGAATGTGTGTGTGTGTGTGTGTGTGTGGAGTGTCACATATTATAGGTATGTTTGGATAGTATGTTTGTGAGATTTCATCTCCTTCTCTTAAACTCTAAGCCAACATGTTTTGGATAGTATGAATGGTGTGTTGGATTTTGTAGTTGGTGTGGTGGATAGTATGTTTGTGCAATTTCATCTTCATCTTTTAAACTCTATGCTAACACAAGTCGTTTTGAATAGAGTCTTTGGGTTTTTGGATGATAGAGGTGATGTGATGGATACTATGTTTGCACATGGATACTATGTTTACACAATCTCATCATTTCAATCACACCCATTTCATTTGATAGCTGGTGTGAGATTTTAGGTACTACATAAGGCATTTGAATTGTATGTATTTGGGTATTGGAGGATATAGATAGTATGGAGGATAGTATATTTGTGACATTTCATTTCCTTCTCTTAAACTCTAATTTAACACAATACATTTTGGATGTATGTGTGTGTGTGAGGTATTGGATAGTATCAGTGGTATGTGAGAGTGGTTTTGTTAGATTTCATCTCCTTCTCTTAAACTCTAAGCTAACAATGCATTTTGGATAGTGTGTCTAGGGTGTTGGATAGTAGAGGTGATGTGATGGATGGTATGTTTGTTGCATTACATTCAGTTTATTTCAAAACCTTCCCCGTTTGATCTGACAGTTGGTGTGTGGAGAATACACAATGCATTTAGGATAGTGTGTTTGTGGTCCTGTATGGTATAGGTAAGATTAGATAGTATATTTGTGCAATTTCATCTCCTTCATTTACATCACACCCATTTCTTCTGATAGTTGCTGTGTGGACACTAAACGTTTGGGATTTTGTTCATGGTCTTATGGTGTTTATGTTGGACAGTGTAGTTGTTATAGTAGATAGTGTATTTGTGTATTCCTGTTTTAAAAAATGGTAGAACAATTTTTTTTCCCAGAGGTATATGTATATATCTTGAATTGTGCTTGTGCATGTCAGCTTGGTCGAACTATTTTGGAACTGCTATTCTTCACATTGAATCTGCCATTTTCAGAAAGGAAAAGAAACAAACAAACCAACAAACAAGCACACAGCTTTTCAAAATGATGCGAGTGTCACTGCACAATGTGACCTGGCCTATTGTAAACTCTCATTCTAAAACCAAACATACATTCAGAAAAAATGTAACAATGTTTGACCTATTTTCTCTCAGTCTAGTTTAGACTGTCGATAGAACAAGATGTGTATTTACTGTTCTCCCAGTTATGGTTTATGAAAACATTGCAACATTGTAGTTTTAAGGCATGTGGCAGCAAAACATAATATTATTAAATATTTGGGAGGCGTACAGCAAATGTTACTATGGTCATTTGACAATAAATACAGCACTACTGTTTAAAATAGACTGATGAAATAAATAGTTGCACATGAACATCTCTCACATAGAATTTTTTTCGTTGTCTTCAGAAACTCGAGGTAAACTCTTATTAATTTGTACTTGTCCTATTTTAATGCAAAACAATAACATATCCAAAAATGGTGCCCTATGTTTCTGAATTTTACCTTTCTCTAAACTCTCTCTTAAAAGACTCATCTCCAGACCAGAATACATTCCCTTCTGACATCACTTAATACAGTAACAATGTGTGTGTGTGTGTGTGTCTTTCTTTGTCCCCATCAACCCTTTTGTTGTATGTGTTTGTTTCACGTTGAATTTTCAATGTATCATTCTCCCAGTGTCATCAACTGCAATTCATAGTAACATTGTAACAGCTGACCTCAACTTGTCGCACCTACATACTGCATGTAACGTCACACATTGTTCTCTAGACATACACACGAGTCACCAAATGCATTTTGCCCACAAGTGTCACTTTTTGTCCTGAAGGGTCGACAAGTACAATTTTGGTCTTCAAGTGCCACTCCGCATCAAGTGCATTTTGCCCCAAGTGTGTTTGTTTATGTATGTATGTGTTTGTCTTTGTCTTGAAAAAAGTATTCCTTCTCTAGTTTTGTATGGATTAGAGTGAGTTTGTTTGTAATGGTATGTTTGTAAAAAAAATTGAAAGATAGTTTCTTTTAGGTCAACTCTTTCATCTCTTTTGGACATGTTGTGTGTGATATGTGTTTTGTGTGAAGGAAAGTTTTCCTACACATCTTTACTTTAAGCATAAAAAACAGAGCGTTTGTCAATCACATCATTCATTGTTTATCAGAGAAGAATGATGGCAAATGACATCAGCAAGATTGAAAACTTGCAGGAACTAGTAGACACTGTGGTGAACTAAGATCAACTGCTAGAACAAGTGGTAGCTAGATGGTACACCCTTAGTCAAGTGAGAATGGCAGTGACTTCCTTGAAGAGACCAAAGAACCTTATCTATGATGTCCAAAACAAGGAAACTGAGAAGACGAAGACCATATTGGATAAAGAGACAAAGGAAAAGAGAATGAGTAGACACAACAAGACTTCGACAAGATGAATGAGAACTGGATCAAAGTCCAAGAAAAGTTTAGGAGTATGGGGCATCAAGACTGATGTCAGAAGATGAAAAGTAGAAGGTGAATATCCTGGATAAAAAAAAACTGAGGAAACGGTGGAAGAAATGGATGGCAAGGAGAAAATAGAAGAAAAGAAAAACAATGGCTCTTTTCAGGGCCCTTGCCATGCCTTGAAAAGATATACTCTTTCACTGTTGAAAAATCATTTTTTTCTTTGTTTGTTACAAGTCTATGCTCTTAAAATAAGTAACAGAAAAGAGTGAAGACAACAAGCTTTGTAAAATTTAACAAATAATTTATTTCCCTAGAATACTAAGTGAAAAATGAGAAAAAAGAACTTACAGTTCTGCAAATTAAATCCAAAAATATTCCAAGAATTAAAGACACAAGTCCTAGAAATAAAAAGTCCTGAATAAAATTCAGTTCAACTCCCAAAGAGATCTAAACTGAAGGCAATGAAGTATTTGCTATAACCTGCATCATACTGATATGTCAACAGTTTCTTGTTGAATCACAGAAATATTATTCCAGGTTTGAATTCAGTATAAATTCCAATGAATGTCTTTATCCAATAATTTGTCAGAGCACTTTTGTATTTCCAGAGAAAATAATCACTTGAATTCAATAACTTGAAGCAAATAAAATTCAGCCCAAACTGGACACAATATAATACAACTTTAAGTGCCAGATGTTAAAGCACAACTGGTAAAATTCTGACAGTCACAAGATATTATAGTTCTCTGTTTGACCCCAGGTCACAAGTTAGCATTTTCTAAAAACAACCATTACCTAATGGAAAATAACCTCCTTGAATGATCTAATGAGCCTTGTTTATTTTAAACATAATACCCTATAAAATTCACTTTGGAATCCCCAAAACCCAAAACCCTGACAAAAATCAACATGTTTACGCCTTCTTGTCTACTTGGAATAATACTTTGGTCAGTGGGCTTATACCCTAGAAAATAATGTAGCTATTATTAGTTGTTTACATAAATGAAATTAAAAAACGTTTTTAAAAAAAGTCAATTAGGTCAAACAGAACTGAACTCAATTTTGGACAAGGTCAAGTCCAGTAAACAATGTTACATTACAATAACATGTAATGGAATTTTAAAACTAACAGACAAACAATTAAATTAAATATACATAACATTCCCCCTCATAAAGAAAAAGAAAGATTTATACAACAAAGCTTTCTCTTTACTATAAATCAAATATACATGTAGTAAAGAAACATAATATGAAATCTTATGAATGACACAAAGTATACATCAAACAATATATTTCTATACATGTGAAAGTGCATCTGCTATTAAATTGTCTTTTCCTTGATGTGCCTGATATCAATAGCATATTCCTGTAACAACAAACTCCAACTTAATAATCTCTAATTTTGATTTTTCATCTTGTCAATGAAAGTAAGGGGGTTGTGATCACTAAACACAATAATCGGAAAAGGAGCTGAACGAATGTAAACTTTAAAGTGTTGTAATGTCAATATCAAAGCCAAACATTCCTTCTCAATTGTGGAGTAGTTTCTCTGGTGCTTATTTAATTTCTTAGAAAAACAGCACACTGGATGATCAACACCATTTTTATCTTCTTGAATCAATACTGCTCCAACCCCAACATCGCTTGCATCAACAGACAGTTTAAATGATTGAAATGTGGAGCTGTAAGAACTGGTGCACTCTTAAGTATGGCCTTCAACTTATCAAAAGCCTCCTGACATTTTTCAGACTAATGAAACTTGTTTTTCTTGCTCAATAAATTTATCAGGGGTTCAGCAATTATGGAAAAATTGGAACAAAATTTCCGACAGTATCCAGCCATACCCAAAAATTGCATCAGTTGCTTTTTACTGATAGGCACAGGGAAAGTAGAGATAGCCTTGACCTTAACATCTATAGGTTTAACTTGTCTATGTCCCATGATATGTCCTAGAAATGTTACACAAGCACAGCAAAACTCACTTTTGGATTAATTAATTGTCAAATTTGCATCAGTGAGTCTGTCAAAGTTCCAAATTGTTGATAAATGTTCTTTCCAGGTGTCGTTGTAGACGATGACATCATCGATGTAAGCATCACAATTATCTAGACCAGACGTAATCATGTTCATTAAACGTTGAAAAGTACTAGGCGAACCCTTCATCCCACTTTATATTGACAGAATCCATCTGGAGTCACGAATGCTGAAATTTCCTTTCCCTTTCCGTCAGTGGAATTTGCCAAAATCCTTTCAGAAGGTCAAATTTGGTGATATACTTTGCATTTCCAATTTTATCAATGCAGTCATCGATTCTTGGTAATGGAAATGAATCTGTTTTAGTCACAATGTTCACCTTTCTATAATCACTGCACATGCGGAAGCTATTATCTGGTTTCGGAACAATTATACATTGTAAACTCCAGTCACTTCTGCTTGGTTCTATGAAATCATTTTCCAGCAAATACTGAATTTCTTTTTTCAAACATTCCTGTTTAAGAGGGTTCATCCTGTACGGGTGTTGTTTAACAGGTGTGGAATTTACAATTTTAACATCATGGTAGATTTTGTTTGTTCTTGTAGGAACATCTGGAAATAAGTACTCATATTCAAGTAATAACTGTTTAAGTTCATTCTTTTCTTTTTCTTGCAAATGTGAAAGTTTCTGGTCCAGATTATTCATAATTTCTAAATTCCAGAGATTTGTCGCTCCAAAATCAATTGTGTCCAATTGTATACCTTCGCTTAAATCCTCAATGAAGGTACATTAATTACACGATTAACTTGGATATCTCTCTCAACATACTAGTACTCCTTTAATACATTTACATCCCAGGAGTACTATTATTATAATTTAACTCATTCATTTTCTTTTCAACCTTGTAAGGGCCGTAATACCTAATCTGAAGAAAATTTTGATGAATGAGCAAGAGACAGAACTCTATCACCAGACTCAAAAGTTCTCTCCATTGTAGTTCTGTCAACCCATAATTTCACTATTGACTTGAACTGCTGGATGTCAAATTCAAAAATAATCGGCTGAAAAATTCCAGACATAAAATATGACCCTTGATCAGACTGGACAGATTTTAGAAGGCCAAATTGAGGAAAAAACTTCATTGAAGTTTTTACTATTGTTTTTGTTTTAATATTCCTCAAAAGAATTGCCTCTTGGAATCTTGTTGACACACACATTATGGTCAAGAAGTATTGGTTACCTGATTTGGTCTTAGGTAAGGCACCAACACAATCTACCATTATTCTGCTAAATCGTTCGTCAAATGCAAGGAATAGGTTGCAGATGAGCCTTAGGTAAATTCTGATTGGGTTTTCCTAGCATTTGACAAGTATGACAAGATCTACAGTATTTACAAACGTCACTTTTAATTTTTGGCCAATAGAAGTGATTCAAGATCTTGTGCTAAGTCTTATTAATCCCTAAATTACCAGCCAAAGGAGTTTCATGGGCAAGACTAAGAATTTCCTGTCTGTACGATTTTGGAACTACAATCTGATAGTTCACTGACCACTCGTCATCAGCAGGTACATTGGGAGGTCTCCATTTTCTCATAAGAATCCCATTTTTAATGAAATAACAAATAGGTACTTCTGTGGCTTCAGTTTCACTAATGGCCCTTTGAAACAAACAGGAGATCTCAGGATCTTCTTCCTGTTTGATGGCAAGTGATTGTCGTTTGTCACCCTGATTAGAATAAAGAGAATGAGTAGTTAATATGATCAATACCTATTGATTGATCAAAACAAGGAGTGAAAGTGACCTCATCAAAAGCCTGACCAATACATATGTCAGCTAAAGTTATACTTTCCTGATCAACATCATTCTCAAGAGCTTTATATATCATAGCTCTAGTAACTGCACAAGCTGGATATAAATCAGGGAATTCTTTATCAATAGGATCGACTTTTGATCCAAACATGGCTTGTCAGTTACAAGTGGATTAACCACAACCTTATCTCCAGCTAGGTCATTGCCTAGTAATAAATGAATGCCCTCAATGGGTAAAGATGACACTATTCCGACTGTCACGGGTCCAGAGACCAAGTCTGATGACAAATTTACACAATGGAGAGGAACATTAATGAAGCCCCACTCTACTCCCTGAATAAGAACACTCTCATTAGAAGAAGACTTCTCAGAAAAAGTCAAAGTACCTGATAATAAAAGACTCTGAGAAGCTCCTGTGTCCCTTAAAATTTTAATAAGGATAGGAATGGCTGAATCACCCACGAGTGATATAGAACCCTTCGACATGAATGGTTCATAATTCTCCATAATAAAATCAGACTGGGGTTTATTAGACCCAACAAATGTATTGTTTTCAATACATGACCGTGACCTTGACCTCTTAGAAATAAGAGCATTTGGAATAGGTCTGTCTTGATTCTGATGCTTATTTTTCAATTTGTAGCAATCACAAATAACGTGTCCTTTCTTCTTGTAGTAGTACACGTAGGAAGAGATAAGGATTTCTTATCAGTCTTATCAGAAACTTGATTTCTAAAAGTTGTGCCAGATTAAAATTTAGAAAGGCTTGTATTAGGCTGAAATACTTTTTTTTACCAGAAGACTGCTGAGTGGAAGTCTTACTCACAAAAGAAACTTTATGAGCTAAGGAATACTCTTCAGCAGTACAATCAGCATTTTCTAAGGTTTCGACATTATGCTCATCAAGATAAATCTTAATGTCACTATGGATGCAATTCTTGAACTCTTCAATGTTTGAGATTTTCGTAACCTATCAAATAACTGCTCTTTTTCTCTTGCAAATTTGACACGAGTTTGTCCAGCTTCTTTTTAATAGTTCCTGAATTTGTACCGATACGCCTCAGGGACTAACTCATAATCCTTTAAGATGCATTCCTTGACCAGATCATAGTCAGCACTTTGCTGTACTGATAGGGAAGCACAGATGTCTCGGGCTTTGCCGAAAAGTGCACTCTGCAATAACAGAGTCCAATGCTCCATTGGCCATTTCGAATTTTCAGCAATTTTTTTCAAAATGAGGAAAATACTGATCTACTTCTTTTTCTCTAAAAGGGGGGCACTAACCTAATATTCTTAGTAACATCAATACTTGAATTTGTATGTAAAGTGGGGATGTGCTTTTCATTTACCAGCTCTAATTCTCTTAATCTAAACTAATATTCCCTTTCTTCCTTCTCTCTTTGCATTTGTATCTGTCTCTCTCCCTCTCTTCTCCAATTGCAATTGCATTTGTTTCTCTTCTTTCTGTAACTGCATTTGTTTCTCTTCTTTCTGTAACTACATTTGTTTCTCTCTCTCCTCTTTCTCCAACAGCATTCTACTCTCTCTCTCCTCTTTCTCCAACTGCAACTGCATTTGCTTCTCCTCTTCCTGAAGTTCTTAACTCTAATTCGAGTTTATATTTTAATTTGTAATTCCTTTCCTTTTATGTTAGAATCTGATATAGACTTGCTGATAAAACCCAGAGCACTATTATCCAAAACATTCTTTTCCACCAAATATTGGACCAAAATATTTTTTATTTTTTGCTTTGTCAAAGAAGCTTATGCCTCAGAAAGATCACACTTTCTGGCAAGTTGAAGCAATTCATCTTTTTTCAAACAGTCTAACTGCTCCTGGGTAAGATTTGAAATAAAGATATCCACTTTTGATGACATTGTAAAAAGCTTGCTGATTTCACTAAAGATTTCTAAAATGTGAAATAATATTTGGGATTTAAAAAATTCTGAAACTAGGGGAATTTAATTTTTCAAAAACAAAGTTTTCTGAAATATTTTAGCCAAAAGTCATATCTCAAGGACGAGCGCCCAATTTTCTGTTACGAGTCTATGCTCTTAAAATAAGTAACAGAAAAGAGTAAAGACAACAAGCTTTGTAAAATTTAACAAATAATTTATTTCCCTAGAATACTAAGTGAAAAATGAGAAAAAAGAACTTACGGTTCTGTAAATTAAATCCAAAATTAATCCAAGAATTAAAGACACAAGTCCTAGAAATAAAAAGTCCTGAATAAAATTCAGTTCAACTAAAACTGATAATCGCTTCATTATTTTCTATGGGTATAAGCTCTGCGATTATCAGTTGTTTACATCAATGAAATTTAAATTTTTTTTTGTTGAAAAAGTCAATCAGTTCAAACAGAACTGAACCCAATTTTGGACAAGGTCAAGTCCAGTAAACAATGTTACATTACAATAGCATGTAATGGAATAAAAAAAGAATTTAAAACTAACAGACAAATAATTAAATTAAATATACAGAACATGTTGCTTATGCAGTGGACAACTCCAACTTATAAACCCTTACCCATTACCCTTCCTATGTGACCCCATATGCCCTTTTGACCCTATAAGCCATTTTGACACAATAAATCCTTTTGAAGCTATACACATTTAACATGGAGTTTCCCATACTTACCTAGAGTGGCACATATTGTGGTCAACTCGAACACTGTTACTAAGTCACCACCCCATTGAAGTCAGCCACTTGTAACACTGTTCCCACTTTTCCCCATTGCTGTGATTTAACCTATGTTAAATTCCCATTTGAAGCTATAAATTTCCCATGCTAATTTCCCATTTAGGCTAAAAAGTTTAGAGTACAATTCCCTATAACTCATTTGTGGCCCAAGTGTCTCATATAACTACTATAGACCCAGGTGTATTCTTGTTGTGGGACTGACTGCAAAGTGAGGTATAAATGTGTTTTAAAAAGAAAATACAAATATTTTCTAGTTTAATATCTACTGACCACCCTGTCTATTCAGTATTTGATAACAGTCCTAGTTTCCAGCATCAGTGGCACTGTTCAAGTCATATAACATGATAGAAATGTTTACAAGAGAGGGTTGGTGTTTCACACAGAATCTTGTAATAGTTCTCCAGCCGTTGCTATACATGTGATAGAATCTGAGCATAAAACCACAAGATTTACAAATTTTGATCAGTAAGTTTGGCTTCCAAACTAGTTGATTGTTTATTGACATAAATTTTACAAGTTTTAAGGGAAAAAAAAAACAAGTTGATTCTTTTACATACTGGTAGTATATAATCTCTTCACATTATAATAAAACAGCAGGTTTAGAACATGAATAAGATTCTAATGGATAATGTTACAATAATAATGAATGAATACCAGTCAGTGTATTACCAATTAAATGAAAATTTTTAAGAGTTGTATATCTCATAGTTAATTGCAAATATTTTTTAAATTGTCAAGCATTTTTAGTTTCCTTCACAAGCTGACTGACTGGTGACCACTGATGACATTCAATGTGATTATCTGGTTTCACACTTAACATGCTCTCAATAGCTTTCTGGTCTAGATTTTCCCTTGAATCACTTTGTACTTTATATTTTGGCATTAGAAGTGGCCATGACAAAACTCAGCCTGCAAATAAGCTCACACTTCAGTTTTAAAGTGGCTGGGGTTTTAAGACTGCTGATGGCTCTCCAATATTCCTCAAAGTTCACCCTGAGAAAGAAGTTTGCATTTTGGATTTCAGATATTTTCATGAGTCTCATTATCCTTAGCAAGTGGTTTTCTTAGCATTGGAAGAAATCAGATTTTGGCATCTGGACAAGAATTTAACAAAAGATATATGCTGCATCTTGAACAATGTAATAACAATTAAACAATACAAACACTCAAAATACTAACTCAAATGTTTTGTAGAAATTAATATTTTGGTTGGTCTCTTCTTTACCTCACCTTGGCCAAAGACTGGCCAAATTTTATTCAAAGACTCAAAAGTCATTATGGAACATCATGGATCTCTTTTTACTTATAACACTTTATAAAACATTCTGCATTTGGCCTCAAACTCTCCAGATTACAACAGTAAGGTAATCAATTAACAGCATGTTGTGTACACATGTTAGCCTTCTAAGCCAATTACTCAGCCAAACATCACTGTACCAATATATACAGTCACCACTGGTTTTGTAATAGAACATGTGCAAATTCCATTTTTCTTTTAATATATTTTTATTTTCAGAAGTCACAGATTTTAACTAAATAACTGTATATGCTGTAAAATGGTACTTTGTGTTATATTCTGGAATAAATGGGTATGATTGGAGTCAAAACATATTTTCAGTCAGACAAGTAGAAAATTTAAAACAAAAACACCTGTTGGCCATTTTTCAGTATGATTAGTAACTTAAAAGATGCAAAGCACATATGTTTAATTTAGTCATTTGGTTGAATGCAGAGTATTTGAGGCAAATATTTTTTTTAATAGAGTGTGGCCAAAAATATAGCTATGAATGACTGAACCATTCAAATATGAAAATAAATTCAATCAAAATAGCCAATAATGAGTATTCTATTAATTTATCAAGTTATCTCTGATTTGGTTTGGTTTGGTTTTATTGGCCTTTTCAGTGGAAATAGAAGCCAAGTGCCTCTTCCAACAATACATCATGACAGCCAACCTGGTTTTGCCTAGTAGATATCAAATCTGTGTCCATTCTATTAAGAGTCCAATATTCTACCAACTGAGCTACTGTTACCCCCAAGTAACTAAGCAATGTCATATATTGTAGAATCAAAAAACAAATGACTTTTGTGCTTTACAAGTAAAATACATATTTGTGCATTAGATAAAGGTATAATAATTTACTTACTTTTGCACAAGAAAAAGTATCCAAAATTTGTGATATCTCTTGACATCTTTAAAGATTTTGTTAACCAACTTTCAGAATCCCTTCTTAAATCATGTAAACTAGTATCTATACATGTTAAAAGAAACAAATTCACAGTTATGATATGGAATGTAATGGGAATCAGAAATGCTGTCAGCTGCATCAGCACCGTTTGTTGCTAGGATTAACCTCTGTTTTCAAAGCCTGTACTATCCATGGATCACACTTTGATTTCTCCCGGAATTCGTCTCGTGACAGCATGCCATCATGATTCTGAAAAAAAACAAAAACAAACAGAAACAACTTATACATCCACTGGGATATACGAAAGAAATGTGCAACATTACACTTCATTAAATTAAATTTGAAAAAAATGATAAAACCTTGTGCTGGAAAAGTAATCATCCTGTTGTTGTGTATAATTGTCAACAAGCTATAATGTCAACAAGCTATACAGTCAACATGCAATATTGTCAACATGCTATATGGTCAACAACTATATGGTCAACATGCTATATGACTAATGAGTTTAGGTGCTTACAATTTAGCTCCGAGTTTTTCCCCAAATTTGTCTGATCTGTTAAAATTTTGTCAGATATAGTGATAATTTATTAAATTTTAGTTTATGCACAACTTAAAGATCTTGAATTATTGTAGCATTGGGACCACTCTTTCTTACATCTTGAGGGGGGGGGGATTTTCCCATAGCTAGGTGCGCATCACTCGTGCTATGTGGTTCTCATCCTCGTTTATTCAGTGATTAGGGCAGCATCAGGGTGCTAAGCATTGTCTATTAAACAGTACTATTCGAGTCTTGGGTAGGTGCCACTCCTATCCCTTTTGGAAATATATCTGCCTGAGCAATAAAATTTCAAGTTTGTAATTTTGTGCTGACTACAGGTCGTTTTGCACATCACCATAGCACTTTCTACTCCCTGGCTCTGCTTTTCAATTTTCTTCTTTCAGGTTTTTGTGGATACGCAGACTGATACCGATGGCCTCATCTTATGGACACTGCACTTCATATGGGTTCATTGGGGAGCACTTCTTCATATGGGTTCATGCAAGACATGATACAGCCGTCCACATCATAGGGCACTGCTCTTCATATAGGTTAATTGGAGAGCACTTCATTTGGAATTCATTGAAGGCGTGACCATCTTATGACACATCATTCTTCCGCTGTCGTTCAGTGGCATGGAATACAAACATTTCTGGATATTGTGTGCCATTTTGACACATGTGCTGGACTGGTGGTGTTATTGGAGAAATCAGTGGCCCAAGAAAAAGAATTTGGTGAACTGTGACAATTCTGCGACTGCACCTGCAGTTGGTGTGTAGGACCATCTAATTAGGACTGTAGAATGATGGTTCCGTCATGCTATGCGCGCTACATCAGATTTCACCCTAACTGTCTCCTATCTCCTCAGCAACAGTTGTGTACATACATTTAGTATCATGTGCTCTGGACGCCAGTCCTTCCAAATGGATTTTCACATTACAAACTGGCATCCTCTTGGGGGCTCTCATTTGATATTTTAATATCAAATTCAATTTGGCATTTTTCCCCAATCGGATACTCATAAGATATACTAATAACATAAAGGTCATGCCAATTAAATACATTTCTTTTACAGTTATAAATAGGAAAAATATAAGAATATTTGCTTCATGCTGGGATCAGCCTAGCTCTATTCCACGAATCTGGGATCAACCCAGAATACACTCTTATGTGGGGATCAGCCTAGCATAGACTTGATTAAGATGGGATCAGCCCAGAATACATTAGCATGCTGGGATCAGGCTAGCATGTAGTCTACTTAAGCTGGGATCAGCCCAGAATACACTTGAATGCTGGGATCAGCCTAGCACAGATTTGACTTGAGCTGGGATCAGCCTAGCACCAATTCTACTTGATCTGGGATCAGCCCAGAATATGCTGTAATGCTGGGATCAGCCTAGCACCGATTGGAAATCAGTCTTTTACATTGAGCTGGGATTCTGCCTAGCACCAATTCTACTTGAGCTGGGATCAGCCCAGAATACACAGTAATGCTGGGATCAGCCTAGCACCGATTGGAAATCAGTCTTTTACATTGAGCTGGGATCAGCTTAGCACCAAATTCAACTTGAGCTGGGATCAGCCCAGAATACACAGTAATGCTGGGATCAGCCTAGCACTGATTGGGAATCATTCTTTTACATTCAGATTCTAGCCCATGAGTAGCCCCCACAGAGAGAGCCAAATATTTTTTACAATATTTAAATTAAGTATTGATGTTATTTTAGTTATGAGTTTGATGTTGTAGAATATTAGCAATATGTATTAAATCATGTCTCGTACAATGCAGTATTATTTTGTTGTGCATAAATTGTAGATTGTTACTTATTTCATAATTGATCAATAAGGCATGAGTACTGCAAATGACACACCACCAAGATAAAGTTAGTTATTTCTTGAGTATACTTCAACACACATCAAAGGACATGTACAGACATGGTTCCAACAGTTCTCCAAGGTCAATTTTCAGCCATCTGGAATTTGGTCATGGCCTAAAATTTCCTATGAACTAAAGCGTTGTCATATACATAGCTGCATATATAGTAGACATGATTATAAGTAAAGATATGAATTGTTAAAAGTAAGTTTTTGTCAAGCCTGCCTTGGTAATAGATCAAAACAACAGTTGCTTTGGTGTCTGTGTGCATGACTATCCACACATCTCTATATCCATCTGTCTCCACCTACTCTGTGTTAAGTTTTTATGTGGTTAACTTCTCAAGTACATGTACTGATAAAAGAGTCATGTTGCTTAGTGCATGTATATGGTTAAGTCTTCAATTTACCAAAGGTTTAGAGGTGTGCTCAACATGTAGGCTATGGCTAAATTTTTGTCAAGTTCTACTACCTGGTCCTCTAAAATAAATAATAAGAACTACTAATAATTACTAGCAATCATGCAAGAAGTTCAATCAAATATAAATTCCAAAACTGATCTGATTGATTTTTCAGAAAAAGCACAAAATCTGACATCACAAAACATGGAAAAAATGGTAATTTATACTCATTGGAGAAAGTGCCTGTTGAATATTCTGGCAGATTTGTGCTAGGAAAAAATAATAAAACAAAAATTATTTTTACCCCCCCCCCCAATATTAACTTGCATAATGGAATAAAAACTGGAAAAAAGTAGCAAGCCCAAAAGAAAAAAATTAAAAAGCCACTGGAGAGCAGACAATTTCTATTTCTAACTCTGTGCAGTCCACAAACATATGCAGAAAGAATATGAAGATCCACTTCTTAGTAACAAAGACTTCTGACTTTAAAAATGTACACCCTCAAATAATCAATAAAGTTCTTGGGCAGAGGAAAATAATGTACAATATTCCATACAAATGCATTTTGTAGTTCTCTGGAAATGCAATGACCAGACTTTGTCTTGGTGACAGCAAACTTCACATTAATACTACTACTAATAGGGTTCCTACTTCCTGGGTATATAAGTAACAATTATACTAAATTTCTGTTAGCCAGAATTTGAGTTGTCATGTAAAAATGAAATACATACGCAAAATCTGTTTTTATCGATTGATCTTAGGTTTAGGTAAAATAATATACGTGTCCAAAGCTGCCTTGAAATTTGTTCGCTACAACTTAAATTATCATCCAGAAATTTGATGCATAGGCAGTCTATCTTTAGTGACAGTGACCTTGACTTTGGAGCTACTAACTCCCCTAACCACTACTTTTCTTCATGGGGCTATGGGGGAACAAACGTACTAAATTGTGTTGAATACTGTTACTGAGAACATAAGTTATCATTTGGAATAAAACTGCACTGACAAAATTAAATTTCAGCAACAGTGACCCTCATTTTGGAGCTGCTGACCCCAAATTAGAATTATGGGAAATACATGTAAAAAGCCGACTAGAACTGAAAGGTAAAGTTTGGGATTTACTAATGTACAGTTAAAATGAAAGATTATACCTTGATAGTCCTGATTTTTTCATCTGCAGTCTGGTATGAGGTATTTCACTTAGAAATGCTAAACTAATGGTTACTGGGACTTTTTACAAAGGGTGCATGAGCGGTGACATCATTTACAGAACTTCCTGCTCTCACACAACAACAGTCTATTATAGACGCTTTCGGTAACCTAGTTATCTCCCTCTCATATTATGTACTTGCTGTGTCCAGTAGGTAATTAAGCTGCTGGACAAGAAGATAACTGCTATCAACACTAATGAATCAGTCTTTGCCAAGTATTTTGTATTTAGTTATGTTAACCATAATGTAGGGCTGAGGGATGTTTCTAACCCCTCTCACAGTATACAACATGGAAGGGGGAAGGGCTGGGCAAATACATATGTATACAGCAATACAATAAAAAATCTCTCTCCCTCTCTCTCTATATACAAAAAGTCTAGCCTCATCACCTTTTAGAAAATAATTACTAGACCGAAATCAGAGAACCATCACAAGACATAATTTTATACAACTATTATAACTTACGCCATTTTTTTCATTTTTGTACGTAAGTAAAGAAAGTAAATAAATTTTTTTAATACAAATTAAAATATATGAAATGACTATTCCTAGCACAACACGATTTATCATGATTAAAACAATATAGAATAAACATATAACACACACAGGACATTAGATTAATCCTTGGCCAAGATCACTATACTTAGGGACTGTGATATAGAAAGCAGCCACAAGACCTAGTGTTTGAGGGGAGCAGTATATGTCATAAAAAATATACTGGGAAGGAAAACAAAGGGACCAGCTCCAGGGACCTTGTGAGTACAACCCACTGTACAATCATAAAATGCAATTTAAAAAAAATAATACTTTCTTTTTCTTCTAAATTCTTTTTGATTTTTTGCAGAAAAATAAACACCTACACTATGGGGAGTACAGAAACACAGAAAAGCCTTTAAAATTTTCAGATGGCGGTGGGGGAGACTTCAAAGGCCAATAGCTTAACATAGCTAAAGGATGGAGAAGTGCCCACAAATAAAACAGTATACAGTTCACCGTTTGTAAATGAACATTGATAATTGGTCTAGTTGTTGTGAAGTGTGATCAGTGGATTATAGATCAGTATGACCAAAATACACAATGAAAAAATGGAACACAATGGAAATAAAATACGTAATGGAAAAATGGAACACAATGGAAATAAAATAATGTCAATTATTTTCTGTTTTTCATTTTTTCATTTAAAAGAATCAAAAGAAGTTTTTAATCATCAGATACATACATATCTGTTTGAATTGCACAATAGAAAATAGAATTAATTTTCAAAACTGACGATAATAATAATTCTATGAAACATGCCCTTTTGAGAAAGTACGCAACTGTTGTATGCAGATGGAAACTATCACATGAAATAATATTCAGTGTCGAATTTTTTGATAGGATAAAGCTTTAGCGCAATGGAAACAAAGTACGCAGTGGAAATTATTTATTTTATTTGTACGTGATTTGTTTAATTAAGGAAGGTTAACAGATGGATTTCATCATCAGATGCATTTTCCAAGCATTTTTTGAATAAACATTATCATGAATGAAGGTTCATAATTGACTTACTTAAATGAACTGCTACTATGAACAAAAGTTTTAACTGTAATTAATTTTGTTATATATATGTTTCTGCTGTCATTGTTGTTGTTGATTTGCAAAGGAATTGTGTTTTCACTATTTTTTTATTTCCAAATTATCTTCTACATGTTTTAAAAAATTTCAATTGCAAGTATCTGCACAGGTTATACACATACCCTTTGATATACGATTGTATCCATTGTGTCTAACAATTATCCATTAATTACTTTATTGCGCATTTATTTAGGGTGTCTAATTGGGAAGTTTGCCCATGGCAAGAAATATAATTTCATTCACTTTATTCTGTGTTTCAATCAGTGAATGTCAGCCAGATGCAATACCTACCGGAAACGCTTCTAGTGCAACCTCCTTACACTAAAGAGTTCGGAAAGAAAGGGCAGATAATGAGGTTACCAAAAAGGACTATAGGCAATTATAGAAATCCAAATAATATGTACAGCTACATCTGCATATTCCAAGTAAACACACACACAAATATATATATATATATATATATATATATATATATATATATATATATATATATAAAACACCCCTAATTTTGATCACATCACCAAATTAAGCAATGGTGGTCTCCACAATGTTCTCAGATAGATAATACAATTGAAAGCCATGGTGTGGTACAGTGGCAAGTAACAGGGTGGTTATTTGATCTTGCCACATAACTGACATGTGTTCAGCTGCAACCTTAGAATAGATTTCAGAAATGGTATGAATTTTACAAAGCTCAATCTCGGTCACTAGATAAGCAAAGTATATCACAGTGAGGCCAAGGAGTCAGATGATATTTATGACAACTAGACCATGAGGATTTACTAGACAATGATGGAGGATTTCAGAACTTGATCTGAAAATGAGGACAAATTCTTGGACTTTGTACCAGATAACATTAGGTAGTGATATTTATAGAATACTGTGAATTAATAAAAATGTTGACTTGACTTCAGGTTTGTCCACATTTAATTCCCCTTTGATTGGGTACCCAGGTAAATGATCGTTAGGATTGATGAGTACCTGGTAGAATGTTTTCTAACATTTTGACAGCTTTATCTACTAGATCGCAATATTCAAGTTAATTCAGGACCATATTACAAATTTAAAATTAAAATTTGTTTATAATACAGGGCATGCATTATGAGAATAATTGTATGATTCACATTGACAAGGTCATAAGGTGCCTCACAGTCCACCAATAAAATGCAATTGACCTGAGAGCTTGGGCAATGAAACAGATCAAAACAAGTGATGTTTGATGTAAATTAATACTCAAAGATGAATGCATCAGAGAATGACACACTCTAATAACAGGAAATGGAATTTAATGAAGGTGACCATTTCTACCCCTAACTGATGATCCTGTAACACCCCGTGTGTCAAATATAAAAAAGACCAGAGTCCAGGACTTAAAAATGATTTTTATAAATAAAAAAGGTGAGATAGAACATGCTTTTCAAGCTCGCATAGTGACTTTACATAAACACAGTGTCTGTCACAACACTATCAATTTCTGATAATATAGAGCAGACTTGTTTGTCTAAATGCCAAAAGACAACATTATATACACCATATTATGGTGAAATTAATTCTGTTATCATATTCCTGTGTATATTAACAGCTAAATTTATTAGACTGACTGTAACACATTCTGACATAGTAGCGAGATCTCAATGAAAACAATAATAATTTTAGTACTAGCATACTTGAGCAGTGTGGTGGGAGATAGCAATGGCTTTATAAAGAATTATATAACAATTATACAGCATTTAATTTCAATAGCAATCATGCAATAAATCTATTTAAAATTTTCTTATCACAATTTGATGCAGTTTTGAAATTTTATAGTGTCAAAGTTAATGTCGGTTATGTAAAAAATATAATTTATGGTTTTCGACTGGATTTGGAATATATGGCCAAATTCTTTTCTACTTAGATATTCATACTTTGCCGCTCTGACAGCTATCTGCCAGTGCACTGTTTGCACTTGTATTTATAGACTCCTATTCACGTCACATGACCTTAATTAATACAGTTAGAAATAGTCCATATCAAATGCATAATATTTTCCACATTAAAGTAAAATAATAAGTTCTACATAACCAAGAACTTACAATAATTAATAGTAACATTACTTCTAACTTATTGTTCAACAAAGTCTGACAACAGAAATGTGATTCTTCGGCCAGGCACATTGATTCCATCACTACAGTATCCTGAAACTCCGCTGTTTCAGTAACAAAACTCCACTGGATGATTAAAGTCACTAATTTATGGACTAACATCATGTTTCTGGCTTTCATATTCCAAAATCATGGAAGGTAAGATAATTCAATTCCTAAACTATGCATGTGAAATTCTAGCACAACACATGCATGGTCCAACATGGAAATGAATAGGGCACAATAACTGCTAACATGCGAACTTCTTTCCACTTAATGTTGATGTCCCAGGGCTTGTAAAACTGCTGACGTCTTTAGATAAATTCCTTGATGAATTCATTAATACTCATGACAACAGCACGACATTACAAGGACCAGAGCAAGGTTTTATACTCACATTTAGTATAAAAAACAGAGTACACATTTATAAGAGATGCAGACGGTGATCTAAACAATGGTGGGTGGGTGGCATATGTTCAGGAATGGAAAAAGTAATTCACATGTGGTAGATGTTTTCAGTGACAGAATAAAAATGAAATGATCAAATATACCAAAGTCTCATAGGTCAAACATCATCTCACATCTCAACGTTTAACATCAAATAATCTTGACACATTAACTTGATAGTGTTTATGCATGCAGAAGTCCATTCACAATACCATTAAGGTATTACAACATAGTGAACTGCATCATGTTTTTCTGACTTTGTTTCATGTTTTTACATTATCATTATTACTATTATTATTGGAAAAGGAATGTAGTTCTTAACAGTGCCTAGTGTTCTGGTTTGTTGAGTTAGGTATTACAATACACTTTACTTGTGCTTACCCTATATCACGATGCACAATAAATATACTGTAACATAGCACTTTATCCAATGTTAATGAAAATTTTTACAAGTTCCTGTGTGGTCTTCACTGTCGGCAATAAGCAAAGCTTGATTTTCTTTATAAACATAAAAATCAAAAGACCTTGTTCAATATCCTTAATCGGGTAAAGTTTTCAAAGCCATGTGGATACTTAAAAAAGAAAGGATTAAGAAACTTCTACTTCAGATAATCCTGAGGTACTTGACCAAAATGCATTATATAAAACTGATTCAGACCTAACCTGCTCTGTCCTACATTATGAAAGTTATCAGAAGTGCTTACTTGATAATATGCACTGTGAGAGTAGACTACTCCGATGCTCACCAACTACCTCACTGAAACGTACAAAGGCAACACAATGCAGAGTTTTAACATTCAGAAAGAGTAATGTCACTAATTTCTAGAAACAAAAATAAAAACTTGCCTACCTGGACAGAGAATGGTAAACAATAATACCCACTTTAGTTTGTGAAGTTGGATGGAGCATTTTATGATATTCTTATTCCTTGCCCTTAAAATCAATCAGGTGGCTCCAGAAGACATTAAGATAAGGCCCCTCCCCCCACCAAATGTGTGTTTCTGGTTGGCCGACTGTCCCTGTTTATGTTGCAGACCCTAGCACCTTATTCCCCAGGAAAATATTTCTTAAAAAAGTTACCAAATTTGATTTGTGCATCTAATTGAACTGGTTTATCCCAGTATCTGAAGTGCTTTGTACATTATATATACTAGTCATTATATAATATTTATTTAAAAATTAAATTTAAAAACATTGCAAAATTGATTTGTGCATTTAACTGAGCTGGCTTAACCCAGTACTTGCAGTGCTTAGTACATTATATATACTAATCATTATAATGTATATAGCATTTACAAAGAACAAAACTACCTACCCTTATTTTAAAACCAGTGCAATAGGAAACACACATATTATTACTGTTTTGCCTAAACTAATATGATTAGAACTTTGTTCATACCAAATCCATCTGTGTGAAGATCTTGTCTACTCATTTCTGTGGTGTATCCTCATCCTTTGGCATGTCCAAAAAGGTCCCAACCATTTTGTAGATGGCATCCACAATGTTGACCATCTCATTCTTGGTGATGTACCCATCATTGTCCAAATCATACAGACTGAAAGCCTCTAAAACATAACAAGATTAAAATGCAAAACAGTAAATCTTAAATAACTCAAACATATTGCTTGAATACTCAACATCACTGTAATGTTTCTGTGTAAATTTTTTCTTATATCTGCAACCCTGAAAAATCTTAAACTACCAAAAACTCTAACCAAAACTGTTGGCCTGCAACACATCTACTGTTTGTTCTATATCACTTGACCCATATTTATAAGTTGTCAACGCTTGTATTGAAAGTTAACTTGTATGCAAATGCTATGAGTTTCTTCACCACTCTGATGAAAAATGTCACAGTCATTTGTATTCCCTCTGATGCTCATCAAGAATCATTGAACATTAAGTGCCTTGGTTAAAAGTTTCAATAAAATGAGTCATGGTTCTGTTTTCTTTTAGACTGTCTCTTGCTAAAAATGTATTTCTGACTTTTGATCCTTTTTTGCTTTTGAATTTTATTATCCTTTCATGAAACTAAGAAATGAATGTATCAGTAGTTTTCATGTTATAGTGACTTTTGTATTGTCTACACCTCAGTATCCTGGATTCCATTTCATCTGCATTCATGGAAATTCATATGTGGATACATGTCAATGAAAGTAATACAATCATACCAAAACTAGATCAATGTGTCCCAATATTTGCACATCAGAGAGACTATTTCACTGACACTCATGAAACTGGGTAATAGGAGACATCTCCAAAAGGGTAACTCTACCATACCAAAAATGAGCCACTGTAACCTAATTTTCAGCTATCCATTCATTATTTTGGACCCTGATTCACCTACACCCATACAAACTGGTATGTGGATAACTGTTGAGGAAAATTCAACTATAATAAAAGCAGGAAAGCAGGTCACTGTGACCTATTTTTCAGGCTAAGTACTCAACACTCATCTTTAACTTTTTGATTCTGACATTAAGCATTAGCACTAAGGATTATGACATAACACAATCTTACATGATTACCAGATTGCTCAGATCTGAAAGTTTCTGATGATAGAATCATTAATATAACATGTATCTCTAAGAAAGTTCACAGCTTTAATTTTCAACCATTTCTCAGCACATGCAGAAAGACAATTTTTCTTTTCTCCGAACCCAAGCAGCTAATAAATCCTTGAGAGGCTCTATATTTACTGTGCCTGTCATTATTTTGTATAAAGTAATGACTACTGATGAAAAAGGGCCTATATAGTCTGCAGAGACAATGCTGGTTGTGTACATTACTTGTCATTGTGCCTAGATCATGATCTATATACATCATCAATGAAGGAACTTAAACATCACCAATATTGATAAACTATGTAGCAACTATATGATATAAGCTTTCTTTCTTTCCATGTGTGAATTTGTATTCACAAGCTGATTTATGTCTACAATGCAGATAAGCGCTACCATTTATTCCTCTTGCGTTTTATTTTCACCCAAAAAATGATAGCATAACAATATCACTTGTCCACTATTGAAAGGCCTCTATACTAGAACACCTTCTCTCAAAGTGCATCAGGTTCTTTTAAGAAGTTTTACACAGATGCCACAAGTATATTATTTTGCAATGTTTTCTGTCCATATGTTACCATTTTCTCTTCCATGCAGTTACTCAAGTTCTGCATCATGTATGTACAGGTGCCAAACTTTATTAATGGGTTGTACTTTGGGTCTGAAGGTCAAATATCAAGGCCACTGTGACAGAAAAAAATGGTTTCTGTAAAATAAGATTAGTTATACAGCACAGATCTGGACCAGTTATGGATGGCTTGCACTTGGGGTCAAGGAGACGCTATTTATTTTGTGTCCAAATAGTCAAACATCAAGGTGATTGTGACAGATACAAGAAATATTGTATCTGCACAATGACACTAATTCTACGTTTAAAGGTAAAATGTGAAGATCGAAAGAAGCAAAATAGTTACTATAAAGCAATAATTTAGTTCTCAACCATGTATCTTCACCAAAGTTTCTGGATGACTTGCACACTGAGTAATGAAGAAGCCTATTGATTTTCAGATCAAAAGTCAATGTCACTGAGACTGGAAAAAGAACAATGGTATTTTCATAATAACTTTAGTTCTAGACGATGTATCTTGACCAAGATTGTGGAGGGATTGCATTTAACATGTGGAGATGTCTTTTGAGTTGGAGAGTCAAAGGGCAAGGTTGTTGTGGTTCAAAGAAAAATGGGTTTTGCAGACTAAACTTTGTGGCTGACTTGCACTTAGGGTAATCCACCACCCCCAACCACACACAGATATTAAAGGTCAAAGTTCATAGCCATAGTATGTCTAATAAGAAATTAGTGGTTCCTGCATAGCAAATATAATTTAAGACTGCATACCTACACCAAAGTCATTGAGACTCAGTGGTCAATAAAACCCAGAGTCAACAGTGCCTTGCTAGTGCCTAGATATGGTACTACAAAATTACAAAATATAATATGCCATGTATGGTACTCTTGTTATTGGCTTGCACTTGGGGAAAGGAAGAAGCACTGTAACTGAAAGAATAAAAATGGTTTCCATAAAATAGCATTAGTTATGTATCATGAACCTGGAGTAATCTTTGTAAGTGATTTGTACTTGGAGCTAGAAACAGGGCTATTGATTTTGGGATTAAATAGTCACAGGTGTTGTTTGTCATCATTTTTTTTTTTTTTTCTGGCACTAACCTCCATACCATATTCTGTGGAGGTTGTTTTGAGGTGCTCAAACAAGTCAGCCAGTTCTTTTTCATCTCCTGCTAAACCATCAATATAATCTGTGCAGCAAAGGTTCATGACTGTTCTTCCTCCGATGCTGACAGTGCCCTTGTGGTTATGCAAGGCATCCTCCATGATCCTTTCCAGGAAAATTTTGAAGAGTGCAGGGGACAGTATACATCCCTGTTTAACTCCAACTGTTGTTTGAAACCAATCTCCTCTGCTGCCATTGATGAGAACAGCACTGGTAGCTTTGTCATAGAGGTTCTCAACAACCTGCACCAGGTTTGAGCTGATGTTGTACTTCCTCATAGTTGCCCATAAGGCTGCATGCCATACCCTATTAGAGGCCTTTTTGAAATCTATAAAGATGTGGTATTTCTCATAAAGGAGTCTGAGATTGAAGATTTGTTCTGTGGTGCTCCTTCCTGCTTGGAAGCCTGCCTGCTCTTCAGCAATAATTTTCTCTGCTTGAGGCTTTAGTCTGTTGAGAATTATCTTCAGAATGACTTCGCTTGGGTGACTGATCAAACTGATGGTTCTGTAATTTTGGCATAGCTGTGGGTTTCCTTTCTTGAGGAGCATGATGACCAAGGATTGAGTCCATGTGGTGGGCCATTCTCCTGTCTGCCATATCTTGTTGCAGACTATTGTTAGGACTGTGACTATCTCTTCTCCTCCTGCTTGAATGAGAGATTAGTGCTGAAAAAAAACCAAACTGATGACAAACAACACCAATGGAATCAGTGCAGTAATAAAGGTCAATGGACAAAAGCTGGAAAGAGTCACAAGCTTCAAGTACTTGGGATCAAATTATCACAGATGAGGGCTCCAAACCAGAACTACTTTGCTGGATTGCCCAGACAACAGCAGCAATAACAAGGTTGAGAACAATATGGAAAGATACCAACAATGCTTTTGGTTCCAAAATAAGGCTGATGTGCTCGATAGTCATATCTATGTTTCTGTATGCTTGTGAAACATGGACACTCACATCAGATCTGCAAAGAAGGATTCAAAGCTTCAAAATGAGATGCTACCACAAAATCTTGGGCATCTCATACATTGACCATGTAACCAATGAAGAAGTCCACAACACGATCCAACTTGCCATCGGATCCTATGAAGACCTCTTGACCACTGTAAAAAAATGCAAACTGAAGTGGTATGGTCATGTCTCAAGATCATCTGGACTGGCAAAAACAATCTTGCAAGGTAAAGTGTGAGGGTGCAGAAGAAGAGGCAGACAGAAAAAGAGCTGGGAAGACAACATTAAGGAGTGGAGGGCATGGGATTTGGAGATTTCCAAAGGGCAGTAGAGAACAGGGAGAGATGGAGAGAATTGGTTGTAAAGTCAACTGTGGTGCCCCAATGACCTCTTGGGTTAAGGGATTGGTGATGATGATGATTATGATGATGATGATGATGAGTCAAAGGTGAAAGTAACTGTGACTTTTTAAAAAAATGGTATCTGTAGAAAATAATCATTCTTTCTACACCCCAGACCTGGTCCATACCTTCCACTTGGTGTAATAAAAAATCCTACTGATTTTAGGATCAAAACTTGAAAGCTCGCTGTGGTAGAAAGGAAAAAAAATCTGCACAATAATCTCCTTTCACCATCAAACACCTTCATCAAAAGTTTGTGAATGATTAGTACTTGATCATGTACCTTAGCCTTGTGGATGAATTTGTTCTTCATGTATGAAAAAGGCCTGCTGATTTGGGGGTTCAATGGTAAAGTTCAATGTGACTCAAACAAGAAGAATTTTGCAGATTCACTTTTGTTCTTGAGTAAGTTTCAAACTTGAACTAAAGATTCTGGAGTTAGAAGTCATAGTCACGGTAAGGCTAATAAAAGATTATGTTTCTGCACAGAAAGTTTATTTCAAGGCCTCATACTGTGAGCAAAGTCACAGAGACCCATTACTCCCTGCCACCACCATGTCTACCATGCCTTGCGAGTGCCTATGTACTTGTAGTGAATTATTAAATATGGGGCACACACATTCAAGGTGATCTTTTTTGAGATAAAGTTGTGTCAATGTTTTTCTTTGTTTAGTAATAGCAGCTATATTTGATGGCAGATTGGCATCATTAATAAAAAGTTTTAAAGCCCTTAATTCCAGTATGGTTTCTATCAAATTCTGTTGAGTGTTTTTATGAGGAAGTGACCATATAAAGGTTTTTGTATTTTCAGTAATGCATCATCTGATGGTGAATTAGCAACATTTGAAAGTCCTTAATGCCAAAATGTGTCCATCATGCTGAGCAGTTTCTAAGATCATCTAAAGCTTTTGTAATTTTTAGTAGCAGTAGCTGTAACTGATGGTATATTGTCATCATTTGTAAAATAAAATGAAGGGTCTTCAAGTCAAGAGCTTTTCTGTCAAATTTGATAATAGAGATGGCTTCTTGGCATAGATGATATTAAATAATTATGAAATTAATATCCATAAAAATCAGGATGAGGGGTTGCTAAACACATCTCAAACCTACTAAAGTATTTGACTCAAATGGTGCTTAGGCTCTCTATCTACTGAAAGAACTTTAAGCTCATACTTGTGGTTCATCCTTATTATTTAAAACCTTGTTAAATAGGAATTAGCAATGATGATAATGCAACACAGCAGTAAAGCTTTATTCAGTCGTGTCTGATGCTGTTGATATTTACCTTGTTTACTACTTCCATTCTGCATAACTTCAACCACATGTTCAAATGGACTGAAACATGTTTCTCCCTGGCATTGTACTCGGTGGCCCTACAAGTCCCTATTTATTGAATACCTGATTGGTTAAAATCCTCAAAATCTGATTGTCTAGCCCAAGAAAAACATTTCAATCCCATTTTGTGACTCAAGATACAAATTAAAAAATTAAATGGTTTCAGTGACAATGAAAACAAATATAAAGTTCTATATTACAGATTCTCATAATTGGCCATCTCCCATGTTGATAAACAAAATGAGAGTAGATTCATTGATCACTGGTTAATTTGAAACTGATTATATAACCAACATCCTGCAGTCAGCTGATGTCAATCCAAGAAGCTGTTCACTCCATACACTTTCCACATAAAAGCTGGCTCCCTTCCATTCCGAGTCTCAATTTTTCTTCAGTACCCTCTTTATCTCACCTTGCAGTTTACCAACCTCTCATGCTCCTGCAAATGGAACAAGTCCCCATTTCCACTGTGTAATCTGGTCTTCATCTGAGGGCCCATTCATTATGCCTCTTTATTATGATTATTGAAGTAATATTACTTATAATTAAATATGAATGTTAAAATTTTAACATGTAATTAATAATACCCATATTATATAGCCAGTGTAATGTCCTGCCAGAACAGAATTCACTGACACAGTAAATGAATGACACCTTTAGTCTGTTTCAACATCTAACATATATTGGTATATTACTAAGAATGAAAAAGTAATTGTAAACTAAACTTACGTGTGAGTGTGATTTGGATTTTAATGTAGCGTTAACAATTTTTCAGTCATATCACTGCAATGTCTGAATTGTGGCAGTTTATAGTGATGTTGAGCACTGGGGCATCATGCCGCAGACATGTGGCATCATGTCCCACCCAGTTACATTATCCTAACACAAGGCTGAACAGTCCTAAAACTATCATCTTAATGCTGAGCACCAAGCGAGGAAACTGCTTGTACCATATTTATAAGTCTTTGGTATGACTTGTACGAGGTAGACATTCCAACCCCTTAGGCTACCGGAGTGGTCAAACTTAATTATTTTGTACTTTTATTGGATATTCAGTATAAGAAAATATTATTTTTCTTATTATGTGAATGTGCATCTAGCAGTTATTTAACCTGACTAATCACCTATTTTTTAATCAAACTTTACCATCATCTATCTCCTGAACTGTATTAAGAAAAAAACTTCTTAAGTGTGAACTGTTTTAAATGGGCACAACAACAGACTTAAGGCCAAAAAACAAAATATGTGTGTTTCCTATTGCACTGGTTTTAAAATTAGGCTAGGCAGTACTTTTAAACATTATATATATTTAATGTGACATTTTTACAATGGGGGATTAAAGTGCTAAGGTCGGCAATAAGAAAATGGGATTGTCGGCTGACCAGAAACACTTATATTTTCTTTGGCTTGATACTTAATACTGTACCATCCCTCTGAATTGTGTTGTAAACAGGTACAGCAGTAAACTTAATGGTACATAATCCAGTAACATCCCTGTGAACTGTGTTGTAAACAGGCACAACAATAGACTTAATGGAACTTAATACAGTAACATCCCTGTGAATTGTGTTGTAAACAGGCACAACAATAGACTTAATGGAACTTAATACAGTACCATCACTGTGAATTGTGTTGTAGAAAGGCAAAACAATAGACTTAATGGTTCTTCATACAGTATCATCCATGTGAATTGTGCTGTAAACAGGCACAAAAACAGACTTAATGGAACTTAATAGAGTATCATCCATGTGAATTGTGCTCTAACAGGCACAAATGAACAGACACAAAAATAGGTATTGAATACAGTATCATCCCTGTGACTTGTGTTGTAGAAAGGCAAAACAATAGACTTAATGGTACTTAATATTATACCATCCCAATGAATTGTGTTGTAAACAGACACAAAAACAGGTACTTGATAAGTATCATCCCTGTGAATTGTATAGTAAACAGACACAACAGACTTAATGGTACTTAATACAGTATCATCCCTATGAGTTGTGTTGCAAACATACGCAACAATAGACTTAATGGAACTTAATACAGTATCATCCCTATGAGTTGTGTTGTAAACAGACACAAGAATAGACTTAATGGAACTTAATACAGTATCATCCCTATGAGTTGTGTTGTAAACATACGCAACAAAAGACTTAATGGAACTTAATACAGTATCATCCCTATGAGTTGTATTGTAAACAGACACAAAAATAGACAATGCAACTTAATACAGTATCATCCCTATGAGCTGTGTTGTAAACATACACAACAATAGACATAATGAAACTCAATACAGTATCATCCCTATGAGTTGTGTTGTAAACATACACAACAATAGACTTAATGGAACTTAATACAGTATCATCCCTGTCAATTGTGTTGTAAACAGACACAACAATAGACTTAATGGAACTTAATACAGTATCATCCCTATGAGTTGTTTTGTAAACATCCACAACAATAGATTTAATGGAACTTAATACAGTATCATCCCTATGAGTTGTGTTGTAAACATACACAACAATAGACTTAATGGAACTTAATACAGTATGATCCCTATGAGTTGTGTTGTAAACATACACAACAATAGACTTAATGGAACTTAATACAGTATCATCCCTATGAGTTGTGTTGTAAACATACACAACAATAGACTTAATGGAACTTAATACAGTATCATCCCTATGAGTTGTGTTGTAAACAGACACAACAGACTTAATGGAACTTAATACAGTATCATCCCAATGAGTTGTATTGTAGACATACACAACAATAGACTTAATGGAACTTAATGCAGTATCATCCCTATGAGTTGTGTTGTAAACAGACTCAACAATAGACTTAATGGAACTTAATACAGTATCATCCCTATGAGCTGTGTTGTAAACATACACAACAATAGACTTAATGGAACTTAATACAGTATCATCCCTATGAGTTGTGTTGTAACATACACAAAAATAGACTTAATGGAACTTAATACAGTATCATTCCTATGAGTTGTGTTGCAAACATCCACAACAATAGACTTAATGGAACATAATACAATATCATCCCTATGAGTTGTGTTGTAAACATATGCAACAATAGAATTAATGGAACTTAATACAGTATCATCCCTATGAGTTGTATTGTAAACAGACACAAGAATAGACTTAATGGAACTTAATACAGTATCATCCCTATGAGTTGTGTTGTAAACATACACAACAATAGACTTAATGGAACTTAATACAGTATCATCCCTATGAGCTGTGTTGTAAACATACACAACAATAGACTTAATGGAACTTAACACAGTATCATCCCTATGAGCTGTGTTTTAAACAGACTCAACAATAGACTTAATGGAACTTAATACAGTATCATCCCTATGAGCTGTGTTGTAAACATACACAACAATAGACTTAATGGAACTTAATACAGTATCATCCCTATGAGTTGTGTTGTAAACAGACACAACAGATTTAATGGAAGTTAATACAGTATCATCCCAATGAGTTGTATTGTAAACATACACAACAATAGACTTAATGGAACTTAATGCAGTATCATCCCTATGAGTTGTGTTGTAAACAGACTCAACAATAGACTTAATGGAACTTAATACAGTATCATCCCTATGAGCTGTGTTGTAAACATACACAACAATAGATTTAATGGAACTTAATACAGTATCATCCCTATGAGCTGTGTTGTAAACATACACAACAATAGACTTAATGGAACTTAATACAGTATCATCCCTGTGAATTGTGTTTTAAACATACACAGCAATAGACTTAAAGGAACTTATTACAGTATCATCCCTATGAGTTGTGTTGTAAACATACGCAACAATAGAATTAATGGAACTTAATACAGTATCATCCCTATGAGTTGTATTGTAAACAGACACAAGAATAGACTTAATGGAACTTAATACAGTATCATCCCTATGAGTTGTGTTATAAACATACACAACAATAGACTTAATGGAACTTAATACAGTATCATCCCTATGAGTTGTGTTGTAAACAGATACAAGAATAAACTTAATGAAACTTAATACAGTATCATTCCTGTCAACTGTGTTGTAAACAGACACAACAATAGACTTAATGGTACTTAATACAGTATTATCCCTGTGAACTGTGTTTTAAACATACACAGCAATAGACTTAAAGGAACTTATTACAGTATCATCCCAATGAGTTGTGTTGTAAACATACACAACAATAGACTTAATGGAACTTAATACAGTATCATCCCTATGTGTTGTGTTGTAAACAGACACAAGAATAAACTTAATGGAACTTAATACAGTATCATCCCTGTCAATTGTGTTGTAAACAGACACAACAATAGACTTAATGGAACTTAATACAGTATCATCCCTGTGAATTGTGTTTTAAACATACACAGCAATAGACTTAAAGGAACTTATTACAGTATCATCCCTATGAGTTGTGTTGTAAACATACGCAACAATAGAATTAATGGAACTTAATACAGTATCATCCCTATGAGTTGTATTGTAAACAGACACAAGAATAGACTTAATGGAACTTAATACAGTATCATCCCTATGAGTTGTGTTATAAACATACACAACAATAGACTTAATGGAACTTAATACAGTATCATCCCTATGAGTTGTGTTGTAAACAGATACAAGAATAAACTTAATGGAACTTAATACAGTATCATTCCTGTCAATTGTGTTGTAAACAGACACAACAATAGACTTAATGGTACTTAATACAGTATTATCCCTGTGAACTGTGTTTTAAACATACACAGCAATAGACTTAAAGGAACTTATTACAGTATCATCCCAATGAGTTGTGTTGTAAACATACACAACAATAGACTTAATGGAACTTAATACAGTATCATCCCTGTGAATTGTGTTTTAAACACACAGCAATAGACTTAATGGAACTTAATACAGTATGATCCCTATGAGTTGTGTTGTAAACATCCACAACAATAGACTTAATGGAACTTAATACAGTATCATCCCAATGAGTTGTGTTGTAGACATACACAACAATAGACTTAATGGAACTTAACGCAGTATCATCCCTATGAGTTGTGTTGTAAACAGACACAGCAATAGACTTAATGGAACTTAATACAGTATCATCCCTGTCAATTGTGTTGTAAACAGACACAACAATAGACTTAATGGAACTTAATACAGTCTGATCCCTATGAGTTGTTTTGTAAACATCCACAACAATAGATTTAATGGAACTTAATACAGTATCATCCCTATGAGTAGTGTTGTAAGCAGACACAACAATAAACTTAATGGAACTTAATACAGTATCATCCCTATGAGTTGTGTTGTAAACAGACTCAACAATAGACTTAATGGAACTTAATACAGTATCATCCCTATGAGCTGTGTTGTAAACATACACAACAATAGACTTAATGGAACTTAATACAGTATCATCCCTATGAGTTGTGTTGTAACATACACAAAAATAGACTTAATGGAACTTAATACAGTATCATTCCTATGAGTTGTGTTGCAAACATCCACAACAATAGACTTAATGGAACATAATACAATATCATCCCTATGAGTTGTGTTGTAAACATATGCAACAATAGAATTAATGGAACTTAATACAGTATCATCCCTATGAGTTGTATTGTAAACAGACACAAGAATAGACTTAATGGAACTTAATACAGTATCATCCCTATGAGTTGTGTTGTAAACATACACAACAATAGACTTAATGGAACTTAATACAGTATCATCCCTATGAGCTGTGTTGTAAACATACACAACAATAGACTTAATGGAACTTAACACAGTATCATCCCTATGAGCTGTGTTTTAAACAGACTCAACAATAGACTTAATGGAACTTAATACAGTATCATCCCTATGAGCTGTGTTGTAAACATACACAACAATAGACTTAATGGAACTTAATACAGTATCATCCCTATGAGTTGTGTTGTAAACAGACACAACAGATTTAATGGAAGTTAATACAGTATCATCCCAATGAGTTGTATTGTAAACATACACAACAATAGACTTAATGGAACTTAATGCAGTATCATCCCTATGAGTTGTGTTGTAAACAGACTCAACAATAGACTTAATGGAACTTAATACAGTATCATCCCTATGAGCTGTGTTGTAAACATACACAACAATAGATTTAATGGAACTTAATACAGTATCATCCCTATGAGCTGTGTTGTAAACATACACAACAATAGACTTAATGGAACTTAATACAGTATCATCCCTGTGA